>OX463821.1:35982485-36204985 GCA_949825045.1 Argyresthia goedartella
CACGATTGTCTGTTTAACCTATTTTGATTTCATTGACTGTCACATAACCTAATTCGAAATAAAACTGTTCGCTGTGACTGTATCATGAATTATGATCAACGAAGCGCTATGAAAAAAGATAGGCAAGATAGTGCCCTTGCGCTTGCACTTGGCTCATTCTGGTGGAGGGGCATTTCCATGCCTCCAGATACTTACAATGTGTTACAAGTAATTATTTTCGTTTGTTCGCTGACCATCACTTCAATTAGGAACTCAAATGTAACAAGTGATAAATGTACACACCATCTCTCGTCCTGATTTTCTACACACACACATACACACACACACACTCAGAAAGTATATTTTTTATTTTTGCTTTTTAAAGCCGGGTTATATTATTATGAGACCTTACGAAAATGTTTTGATATTTCGTGAACGTCTGTTGTCTGGGTGAAAGTAATATCATCTGTTAACCACAATGAGATGAAATATTTGCTTAGGTTATGGCTGTTGTCTGAGAGATTCGTTATAATTGTGAAAACTTTAAGAAATCAGACCTAAGTGCAGGTTGATGCTAATGTCTGAAGGGCTCGTTATAATTTTGGAACCATCAGAACATTAGGTCTTTCGTTAGGTGATTGCTGACTTTATGTAGTATTATAACTTTGGAATCACCAGATAAATCAGACCTTCGCTTATTGAAGCGACTTGCCTCATCACTTTCACCGGAATCTTCGATGGTGACAGCTAACGACATGAGAGAGATTGTCACTGATATTGTTAAGACGCAGATGGAGTTCTTCGCGACCCAGATCCAGAAGTCCATTGCAACTACTATTAATCGAGAACTTTCATCCATCCGCAAAGAAGTAGAAGACGTCAAATCAAGTATGGCCTACATTAACAATCAATTTGAAGACGCAATGAAAGCAGTTAAATCTACTACTCAAGATTATTCTGAGATGAAGACAGAGAACTTAGAGCTTCGAGCAACCGTGAACGAACTAAAGAAGACTGTAGGAAATCTAGAACAGCACGCGCGCGCCAACAACATTGAAGTACAATGTGTGCCAGAGTATAAGAATGAAAACACAAACAGTATCATCCTACAGCTCGGCAACACCATAGACTGTACCTTAGCTGATACAGACATACTACACAGCTCTCGTGTGGCTAAAGCGGATCCTGCCAACCCTCGTCCGCGCTCTATAGTCGTTCAATTGGCTTCGCCCAGGATTAGGGACAACTTCCTTGCTGCAGTGATTAAATTCAACAAGGCTAAGCCAAAGAATAAGCTGAACTCTTCACACCTGGTATTGCTGGTGAAAATACCCCAATCTTCGTTGCGGAACATCTCTCACCAAGTAAAAGAGCGCTCCACGCAGCTGCTAGACACAAGGGCACTAGGAACTAGGCTACCAGTTCACATGGATAAGGAATGGGCGTATCTTTATGCGCAAACACACGGACTCCACTTATATTCTTATAAAAGATATGGAAACTCTTCATAAACTTACTTAAACTTTGAATTGGACCTCAAGTCATGCATGCTTTTTTGTTAACACCATTACCGAGCTAAATATATATTACCAAAATATTCGTGGTCTAAGAACTAAAACAAATATTTTCTATAAAAATGTAGCATGTAGTAATTACGACATTATAATATTGTCAGAAACCTGGCTCAATGATGGAATACTCAATAATGAACTATTTGATGATCGATATGTTGTTTACAGGAGGGACAGAGACCTAAGCATTAGTAAAAAAAAAGATGGTGGAGGGGTTTTGATAGCCGTAACTAAAAACTTAAAATCTAAACGAATGTTATGTTGGGAAAGTACCTGTGAGGACCTATGGGTGATAGTTGATAACACAGTATCACTGGCGTTCTGTGTAGTTTATCTCCCTCCGCCCGTTAAAACCATACTGCTCGATTGTTTCTTGGCTAATTGTAATCGCGTTTCTGAACTAAATGACACAAAAACATGCATCGTGGGAGATCTCAATCTCGGCTGTATTAACTGGGAAGTACAAGAAACCATCACATCATCCAAACAGCAGTTACTTACAGAATTTTTGACTCTAAATGACCTTGTCCAGAAAAACCTCATATATAACAACAACGGTAATATTCTTGACATAATAGTTACAGACATAGCAAGTTGCAAGGTTTCGGCAGCGACCGATATATTATCTAAAGTTGACCCTGTACACTCTCCGCTCGATGTCTGCATTTCATCATCAGTACCAGATAGATTCCCTTACAACAATAACGCTCCAAGACATAACTTCTACAAAGCTGATTTCAATGCAATCAACAATCACCTAGGCAGCCTTGATTGGGGTGAACAAATGAAAGCATTCGATGACGTGAATGACATGGTAGGCCTCCTCTATGACCAATTATCTAAAAGCATTAATAAATTTGTACCTCAAAAACGAATGACAAAACCAAGGTACCCTACCTGGTTCACAAAGGACCTTATCAAACTGCTGCGGGAAAAAAACAACCTTAGACGGCGTTTCAAGAAATACAATAACCCTCTGGACAAAATATCTCTCGGTATACTCAAAAAACGCTGCGACAAACTTGCCGCTAGTTGCTACCATCGTTATCATGAGACATTGGAGAAGAATATCGCCTCGAATCCCAAAATATTCTGGTCATTCGTAAAGAGTAAACGCTGTGGCCAAAGTTCCTACCCAGCCACAATGACCAACGGCAGTAAAATAGCAACAACCGTTACAGATGTCTGTGAAATGTTTGCGTCGTTTTTCCTTTCAGTTTATAGTACTAGTGACAACAACACTGACCATATGGACAAAATATACCTACACAATGACAATTTTTCGTCATTAAATATTACACGTGCGGAAATACTCTTTAAACTCAAACACCTTGACCCCAACAAAGGACCCGGGCCCGATGGTATCCCACCTTTACTGATCAAAGCTTGTGCAACCAGTCTAACGGAACCTTTGTATCTTATTTTCAACCGCTCGCTTAAATCAGGTATATTTCCACATAATTGGAAAACGGATTGGAGTTGTGCCAACATTCAAAGGTGGAGAGCTTACCTCCGTCAAAGACTACCTCCCAATCTCTATATTAAGTTCATTCGCAAAAATCCTTGAGTCATTAGTCTGTCCCCACATCCAGAGGCACTGCAAGCAGCTTATGACGATCCACCAACACGGTTTCTTAGAATCCAGGTCTACATGCACTAACCTGGTTAGCTTTGAAGAGATGCTTGTGGATGCAATAGACATGAACAAGCAGGTGGACGTCATATATACGGACTTCAGCAAGGCCTTCGATAAAGTTTCCCATAAAATCTTAATGTACAAATTAGAAAATTTCGGTTTCACAGGCCCTATCTTAAATTGGTTAGAATCCTATCTAAAAAGTCGCAAGTTCTGTGTCGTAGTTGATGGGCATACGTCAAAATACAGCGATATTACATCTGGAGTTCCGCAGGGATCACACTTAGGACCAATACTGTTTAATTTATTTATTAATGATCTGCCGAATTGCTTCCGCTACACGACCCCCTTCATGTATGCAGACGACCTCAAGATAGCGAAAGTCATAGAAAGCAAGAACGACTCCACACTTTTACAGGAGGACCTAGACCGATTGTCACACTGGTTTCGCGAAAACGGAATGCAACTTAATGCCTCCAAATGCTTCCACGTAACTTTTACTAGAAAACTATGGGGCATTCTAACACGTTATTCTATAGATACAACAGAACTTGTTTTACTTGAGACAGTCAAGGACCTCGGTGTAATCTTTGACAAGAAACTGACCTTTGTTCCACACATTGATAGCACTGCAAAAAGGGCTTCTAAAATGCTGGGATTTGTGATCAGAAACAGCAAAACTTTTAGTAATCCTAAAACTAAAATCCTGTTGTATAACACCCTAGTACGTAGTATACTTGAGTATGCCAGTGTGGTATGGCGTCCACACTACGCGACGCACATGCTTAAACTGGAACGCATACAAAAGAGGTTTATGTGGCACCTGGCATACTCCAAAGGAGTGGCTAAAACCATATCGACTTACGATGACAGACTCAAACATTTTGGAATGAAACCTATGACTAACAGATATGACTACATTGACTTAGTTTTTTGCACAAAATTCTTAATAACAAAATTGACTGCTCACAACTATTATCTAAATTAAAAATCAGGGTACCACCCAGACTCCCCCGACTACCAACGACGCCACTAATTCCGCCACTTCGTAGAACGGTACTTGGAGCTAACTCAGCCATCCCTCGCCTCTATAAATCTCTCAACAAATATAGCGACATGATTGACATCTTCCACGATGCATCAACAAAGATAAAGACCTTAACCCTGGCGTAGGTATTCATTTAATCATTAAGTCTCTAGTCTTTATGATCATCACGATCAGCACTCAGCAGCAGCCTGTCAGGGAACCCACTGTTGACTATAGTTTATGCCTCTTTAAATCTCGTATTAGTTTTTATTATTAATTTACTACTTAGCTTAGTTACCTTAGCAAAGTCTACTTCGTACTAACCTAGACTCCAAATTATGTTTCCATAACATTGCGGTGTTTACTTGTAAGTAGTTTTTGCACTAAGCGTTGTTCATAAATAGTCATACTTTTTGTATTGTAACTTTAAGTGCACAAACTGTAAGTAAGCCAAATAAATAAATAAATAAATAAATAAATAAGTATTTCGCCTCATAGATTATATTTTGAGCAAGATATATTTTGAGTGTACAAACACCAGAAAATCAGAACTTTACAAAAATATTGAAACTTACATAAAAAGACGATTTTTATCTGGCTGGAAGTACCTAGTGTAAAAACCTTGTTTTATGTCACCATAATGAGATGACATATTTGCTTAGGTTTGTTGCTGATGTCTGAGAGATTCGTTATAATTATTTTTTAAGAAATCAGACCTAAGTAAAGGTGAATGCTAATGTCTGAAAAGCTCGTTATAATTTTGGAACCATCAGAAAATTAGACCTTTGGTTAGGTGGTTGCTGATTTTTACGCACTTGGTACTTGGGAATCAACAGATAAATCAGACCTTCGCTTGTTATGTAGGTATGTCATCTCAATAGATTAAACATGGATATTTTTGAGGGTACAAACACCAGAACATCACAAAAATTATGATACTTACATAAAAAGTTTAGTTGAAGCTTACCTACTTGCTTGATTAATAAAAAGCTCATAACACTCAGCTTTTTGAAAAACAAAAAATAAAATCTCATAATAACCAATACTACGAACATCAATCAGGATCAAATTATCTTATATAAAACGAATGAAATACAACTGGTACGTGCAAGTCTCAACTTGTCATGATACCAGGAAGGACCAGGTCCCCACACAAGCTAGCCGTACGTACCTGCGGATCGCATGTTTCGTTATCTAGAAACCTTAGTCAGCAGCATTACTACTCAACATTGAGAACGGTGCTGAATATGAGTACTGTCGCCTACAAGTGGCTTTATTTCAAAAGATCGTAACTAACATTATGCCTCTGCCACCCCGTATGGGAAAAGGTGTGACGCTATGTTATGTTACGCGTTAACATTATAATTATTATCTGGAATATGAGTACTGTCGCCTACAAGTCGCTTTATTTCAAAAGACCGTAACTAACATTATGCCTCCGCCACCCCGTATGGGAAAAGGCGTGACACTATTTTATGTTATATGTTTAACATTATAATTATTATTAGTTTTCGATTTGCGTATGTAACATTTTAATATAACATAGTGTCACGCTTTTTCCCTTACGGGGCGGTGGAAGCACAACTGTGCTCACTTTTTAGCCGGTTATTCATTACTCCATTTTGCGTTTTAGAGGGTCTAGCCCATCACCGCAGCTATGAGGTAATGAAGGTTTCCTCACGATGCTTTCGATTTGAGTATATACAAGACGATCTCTACTATCTGAGTAGGTATTCCACACTTCGATTTAGATTGATTATACATTACATATTTCTACATATGAAGTTTTTGTATTAAAATGTATAATCTATATTATACATTTACTATCAAAAAAAAGTCCTCAAAGATTTAATTTAGAAAACTAAGCTGACAAAAAGTGATAACATTTTCTTTAACCCGATTGTACTTCTAATGCTTGTTGTATATTAAACGCTAGTTGATTTTGTACCACTATACTTTTACTGTTTTACATAAAGCTAGCCTTTACTAGGATTTGATGATTAACACTTCAGTTAAAAAAAAACTTCAGGATAACATCTAAATAATCTAGGACATAAAAAGTAATCTATGCTAGCATACCTACATCTGATTTTACTTAAAATTGCGAATTAAAATATATAAAAAAATTCCCCATTCAAATGAAGGAGAGTATTGATAGGGAATAAATAATGGAGTGAACATAATATATGTACTACAAATCATGATTACGGTATTTAAAAATGTTTCCGCTTTCAATATACTCAAGCATTAGTTCAGCTAGTATCATACCGCAACGATAAGACTTAGGCTGTAAGACCGAGACATAAGAGTTAGGAAACATACCAAATCATCCTGCCTTTTCCTGTAAAGTAGTATGATGTGCTTTTTGGGAACTAATTGAGTTCACAACAGTTTTGTAATGGACACTCAAAATTCACACAATAAATGTGCTTAGTTGACTGTTTGACTTGATTCCAGGGGAACTCAACATTGTACATGGTTTCGTTTTCTTTTTACTGTTCGATTATTTGTTTTATGTACACGCTTCACGTAATGCAATACAGAAAAAATGTTCGAAAACACTGCATCATTATTGTACAATCATCAAAAAAAATGTATAAAATCCGGATACTTTAATGAAAAGCCACAATTGTGATCAACAAGTGGAGACTAATTAAAGTGAAAGTGACTAGTACTACAAGACCTTCAGAAACACAGGAGAAAAAATTTTCGTAAGTTTTTTTTAAATTGTTGTTTGATATCGTTTTTATAACCTCTGGCTTGCGTTTGGTATAAAATCTATACCAATTTCATTTCATTGGTTTTTGACTCTATAACCATGGCATAAGGTTGAAAATAGCGAGCCATTTTTTTTTGCTGCGCAGACCAGTGGTTAAGTTGCCTAACACCAACGAAAAAGAGAGGCATACGAGGCTCTCTCACTAAGCCTCAGTGGTATGTTTGTCTATTCTAATTTTTTGTTTATATGTATTCAGGTCTGACTCTGAAATCAATAACGAATTCCGGAACACCATCCCCGAGAAGCAGTGGCGCCAACAGAGGGCTGGATCCAGCGCCTTTAACCTTGACTCAGACGAGGAAAATCATTCGTGAGTATACATTCAATCATTACTATATATTTCCGTTATGATAGGTACTTGATCCCCACAACACTTTTGACTCTATGCTGTATTCTCTAGACGTTTAAACCTATTTTATTTTATTTTGATATCTTAAAGTTTTCGTAAAGCTGCGTTGACACGATCTGAGTAGGCTCGGACTGAGTGAACTCGAATGCAACTCCTATTGTGATAACCAGATTCGAGCGAGTAGGTATCCGAGCTAGCTCGTACGAGCCTTCTCTAATTGTGTCAACGAGGCTTAAGTCAAATTTATTACTTATGAGAATATGAGTCAAATTGCTCGTCTATTTATAGCTCACTGCCTCATACAGTCGATAGCACACAATCTTTACATAAAGTGAAAACATCTCAACCCCAGAGAAACAATAAAATTTAAGTCGAAACCGTTTACCGTTGCGTTTGATCGTTTATTTATAGCTCAACACCTCGTACAGTCGACAGCACACAATGCTGGACATTGAGTAATAATTATATTCAAGCCCAATTACATTTCTGTATTAAAAGGAATGATTTAGGATGGCTATCACCTGTGTTGATACGTATACATATATAATTTACTCAGTTAAGCTTTTCTATTTTTCAGTATTGTAAATAAAACTGCACCAGCAAAGGAGTCAAAGAAGCGCAAGACGAACACTGGCACCAATAGCGGTCCAAACCGGGAGTCCAAACAAAAGAAGACCACTAACGATCCATCAGCGTCATCGTCGTCTACGCGTAGCACCCTTCCCTCTGCAAAGAAGTTCACCGTCACCGAGCTGTTTGGTGAGGACGAAGACGCGGCTACGATTGCTGAAGCTAAGACCAATTCTCTAAAATCGGTTTTGTGGCGGCGCGTTGCTGGTGGTCTTCTGAAACGTAGCGAGGATTTAGATGGTAACCTATTCGTCGAATGTCGTATTTACAACAAATCTGATATACAGAATCTGGAACCACGTAATCGCTACTGGAAGGCTTTGGTCAATTTGCGTTATCAGGTTGAGGATAATGAGATAGAGTTAGAGGCGCTTCAGACATTTATTAAAATAGCTAAGAGTAAATTAAAAAGCGATGGTACCTTTTGTCTAGAGCAGAAAAATAAAAAAAATGATGTTTAAATGTATAATTTAGTTTGTACTTTCATTTCATTTTCGTAAGATCTATAAGATTTTGTCTTTTTATAGTAATAAAGTATAGTTACATTAATTTGTCTCTTTTTATGTTGTAGAGGAGAGGTTTATAAAGCATATTTTTCATTCTAGAATTCATATATATTATACATAGAGCTTTATATTAGTCTCTACTAATAGTGTAAAGCTCGATGTATTTTGGTTGGTTTGTTTTATCATTCGTTTCATTTTCGTTTCATACATATTCATCGTATGATAGTTAAGTTATATATTTAGCTGATAGGTAGAATACGTACGGTAAGTACGTAGAGTAATTTTGCTGTAGATAGTTGTATGGAAAAATACTAATTATAACATGGGTGACAAAACCATATTTTGTGAGGTTTGTGAGAAATCTATTCAAAGTCGAATCTTCTCTGCACATTTACGGTCTACTTTACATAAGAACAATAGTTTGATACATGTCAGTGACAACATTTCAAAGTTCTCAAGTGCGTTCAGGAATCGAATCGCTTCTTATCGAGTTTGCTCTAACCAACAAGCTATTAGTACCGCGTCAAATAATGATCCTCAACTACCATCATCTACGGACCAGGTGGAGGTGCACACTCCGCCCCGTGAATATATCATAGCACTGCGTCGCCATGTGAAGCAAATACTCGACGCGAAAGTTGTTGCATATAATTCGCTAAAAGTCAACTTCGAATTCTTTGCTCAATTTTATTTACCTAAAAACGATACAACCGAAGTAATGTCATTTGCAACCGAAAACATGGTTATCTTTCAAAATTATGACTTCAATGAGATCTTTTCAACAGTGGTAGATAAAATACACAGTCAGGTCATAAGTTCTGTCACACAATAAAAACTTTTGAATTTAGAACGTTGGCAACAAAAAAGTTTATTGAATTCGAATTTCGAATTTTTCATGAAAATAAAAATGTGGACTTTTTAGAATTTTAAAAAAACAGGACATCGTTTGGACGCTCGTTTAATGGACCTGAGACTGAAGAGATGCCGCGCTTTGTTGAAGCGTTACGCGGGATAAAAGCATCGGGAAGCGAGCAACCGTATTCCGCGTGTCCAACGAAGTCATTTTCCATCCTCGCTCATGGTTTGGTTGGGAGTCTCTTATTGGGGCTTAACTGAGGTACATTTATGTGAGAAAGGCGTAAAAACGAATGCAGTTGTGTATCAAAATACAGTCCTCAAGAACCTTGTGGAACCTGTTTCTCATACCATGTTTAATAACAGGCACTGGGTATTCCAACAAGATTCTGCGCCAGCTCATAGAGCGAAAAGCACACTGGCTGGCGGCGCGTGAAATCGACTTCATCCGGCATGAAGACTGGCCCTCCTCCAGTCCAGATTTGAGTCCGTTAGATTACAAGATATGGCAAAACTTGGAGGAAAAGGCCTGCTCAAAGCCTCATCCTGATTTGGAGTCACTCAAGACATCCTTGATTAAGGCAGCCGCCGATATTGACATGGACCTCGTTCGTGCTGCGATAGACGACTGGCCGCGCAGAATAAAGGCCTGTATTCAAAATCGCGGGGGTCATTTTGAATAAACTTTATTACCATAAGAATCTATGTTTTATTAAGTTCATTTTGCTATATAAATGTTTACATAAATAATAAACATGTCCAAATTATTTCATATTGCACATGTGACAGAACTTATGACCTGACTATGTATGTACAAAGATTAGTGAATTTCAAGATCGAGAGAGCGGTTGGTCATTTTTGACTAATATGTATTTGGAGATAAATGTGAATAAGTATAATCCATTGCGGGGTTCCAGTTTTATTGAATTACCTAAATTCATTAAAAATAAACGTGCTTGTGTCAACATAAAAAACGCTGATAATTATTGCTTTCTTTGGAGCATAATGGCTGCCCTATTTCCTCCAAAACAAAATGCTGATAGGGTGTCCTCGTACCCTCATTTTAGTGACGTTCTTAACACAACATATATGACATTTCCGGTATCTCTGACAGACATAAAAATATTTGAAAAAAATAATTCAAAGATAAGTGTAAACGTATACGGATACGAAAAAAATAATCAAACAATCTCTGGACCTCTTTATAAAACAAAAACAAAACGACAATATCATATTAATTTACTTTATTTGGAAAACGGTATTAAATCACATTATTGTTTAATACAGAACTTAGCTCGGTTACTGCATTCACAAATTACTAAAAATCATGGTAAACTATATTTTTGCGATGAATGTCTTATCTTTTTTAACGATGAAAAAAAGTTAGATTCTCACGTTTGTGGTGGTGTATCAACCCAACTCCCGAATCCAGGAAACTGTACTCTTCACTTGCATGCAATGCAAACTTTACCTTTCACTATTTATGCAGACTTTGAATCTTTTCTAGAACCTTGTGAAGATACAAACGATAGCTCTAGTTCAACAAGTACTACTCATAAACATGTTCCTGCAGCTTTTGGATACTATATTGTATGTTCGTATGACCCCAACCTTAATAACTATAGATCATACCGCGGGCAGAATAGTGAACAAATATTCATAGAATACCTAAAGCATGATGTTTCACGAATCAAGTCTATATTGAATCACAAAGTGCCAATGATATTTAGTGAAAGCGACTCAGAGTCTTACAAAAATACAAAATTTTGTCATATCTGTTCTGAAAAACTTTTGGATGATAGAGTTAGAGATCACTGTCACTTAACAGGACAATTTCGAGGAGCAGCACACTCATACTGTAATCTTCGATTTGTCCAAAGAAAATTCGTAACTGTCTTTTTTCATAATTTATCAGGATACGATTGTCACTTATTTATTAAGCAACTAGGAGAAACGAATGGTTCCATAAATGTTATCGCAAAAAATAAAGAAAAGTATATCTCGTTCACAAAATTTTTTATGTGTGGAAATAATGATTATGTAGCTGTACGTTTTATTGATTCCTTCAACTTTTTATCCACAAGTTTGGAAAAGTTGTCATCTAATCTTAATAAAGAAGACTTCATTCACTTAAAGAAACAGTTTCCAAAACCGAACCATTTTGACTTGATGCGACGTAAAGGAGTTTACCCGTATGAACATGTATCTGGTTGGAAATCTTACAAAGAATCTTGTCTGCCTGATCAAAAAGAATTCTTTAGTAGCTTGACGGATGAACACATTTCTAAATCAGACTATGAGCATGCAAAACTAGTTTGGAATTCATTCAATATCTCCAACTTAGGCGAGTATACTGATCTGTATCTGAAGTCAGATGTTATCCTGCTATCAGATGTATTCGAAAATTTTCGGAAAGCTTGTATTCAAAACTATAAATTAGATCCGGCATTTTACATAACAGCACCAAGTCTTAGTTTTGATGCTATGCTACTTAAGACAAAAGTAAAGCTAGAACTTATTACAGATTTGGAAATATCTAGATTGATACAAAGTGGTATAAGAGGTGGAATTTGTTTATGTTCTAATCGTTACGCTAAAGCCAATAATAAATATTTGCTAAATCATAATAATAATAATAATAATACCTTGGACACCATTTACACACATTGATCTAGCCCCAAACTAGGATTCAAATTATTATTATCATGATCCAAGCGAACAAGAACTTGTTGAACAAGATAACCATTTGTTATATATTGATTGTAATAATTTATACGGTTACGCCATGTGTGGTTACCTACCTTGCTCGGATTTCAAGTTTATGAATAGCAAAGATATTGATGACCTGTGTATTCAACAAATACCTATCGATTCTCAATACGGTTATATTTTAGAGGTTGATTTGGAGTATCCAGAACAAATCCACGATTTACACGACCTCCCCTTTTGCGCTCAAAATTACATTGCACCAGGTTCCAAAACAAGAAAATTAATACCTAACTTATATGACAAATTCAGATATGTCATCCATTACATCCATTTGCAAACCTGCATCCAACATGGCTTAATTTTAAAAAAGATTTACCGTGTCATTCATTTCAAACAAAGCCCATTCCTTAAACAATATATAGATTTAAATACATCCCTTCGTCAAACTGCTAAATCTCAATTTGAACAAGATTTCTTTAAACTGCTGAACAATAGCATATTCGGAAAAACTTTGGAGAACGTTGAAAATCGTATTAATGTAAAATTAGTAAACAAATGGAGTGACAATACTAACAAAACTAAAAGAACATACACAGCAGATCTGTTTATATCAAAACCTAATTTCCATAGCGTTACTGTTTTTTCCGAAAATTTTGTTGCTATTCAGATGAAACCTGATAAAATCCTGCTAGACAAACCGATTTACATAGGTTTTACAGTATTAGAATTATCTAAAAGTCACATGTATAATTTTTACTATACTGTCATGTTCTATAAAGAGAAAATTCGACTTTGTTATACAGACACTGACAGCTTCTTATATTCCATACAAACCAAAGATATTTACAGTGATATAAAAATGTATTTTCATCAGTATTTTGACACAAGTAATTATCCTATGAATAATGTTTATGGTATTCAACCAAAAAATAATAAAATTCCAGGGTTATTCAAAGATGAGCTTGGGGGTCATTATGCTCGCACCTCGTCCTTCAGGATTAGTAAGGAGAATATTTATGATACACATGTAGTAACACGTATTGTGCACCGCTCTGCACTTTAGTTGAGAATATATTTTGTTACTTTCAGTTTTTTTTTTTTTTTTTGTGAGGTAGATAGATATTTTGCCTAGCCGGCAGCGCCCATCGATCTCGCGCTTCATTTAGTTTAGAGTCCAATTAACTCATTTGATGATAAAATCCTGGCTCATTAATAAGGATGCGAATAGCTTGGGTTGGGAGGGAGTTACTAATCTCTTCGGACGAGGTGCTTCGCATAATTTTGATAGAACTTCACTCATCAGTATTTTGACACAAGTAATTATCCTATGAATAATGTTTATGGTATTCAACCAAAAAATAATAAAATTCCAGGGTTATTCAAAGATGAGCTTGGGGGTCATTATGCTCGCACCTCGTCCTTCAGGATTAGTAAGGAGAATATTTATGATACACATGTAGATTTTGAGAGCACTCAGGATTTTTTATCAATGAGCATATTTTTATAAATGATGAACATATTTTATAACCAGTAAGTATTATTATTTAGAAATCATAAATTTTAAACCACAGTTTTTCTTACTTAGTATAATCAGTTTTTATTTTAGTTAACGCAAAGAAATCCTTTTAACATTAAGGGATTACAATTGTTTGCAATATAATTACATGTATTTTCGTATATGTATAACAACAATAGGAACTATGAGTTTCAGCGTACGACTTAATCAAAAACAGATGTCGCTAGCGAAACATTTTCGGTGGTTGATATGACCCTATTGTAAAATTTGGCAAATGTATTGGAGTTGTCACTCCATCCTGCGGTGTTACGAATGGTCTCAATACTGACACCGAGAGAGCTAGCCCTAGACGTAGCGGCGTGCCGAGCGCGTCGAGTGCGCGGAGAACACCGCAGTGTCCTGCCTGCTGTCTCCGAGCGTGCGCTTGATCCAGCGACTTAAGCTCTGAGGGCCAACGGCTAAGTGTGGTTTCTTTAAACCTATAAAGAGGGTTTCACACTTTCTAAGGGAACTAGTTTTGTCGATAAAGGCGAGTAAGGCTGCTGCTGGACATACAGTGGGCTTTTCTTTGAAATGGGGTATGACTAGGATAGGCTGCTTACTACCAGGCCTAGACGTCTTTATAATGTCTGGGATCTTGATAATTATTTGGTCGTTTCGTTTTTCTATATTTATGGTTTTAATTTTAGAAAACGTTTGCACTCTGTGTGCTGTTGCCAATGTTAAAAGAGTGATTGTCTTCTTTGACAACCAGTCGTCGAGGTACAAGGTCGAGATCAAGCCCGCGCTGCGCAGTAGTTTCACTATTGGTTTAGTTATTTTTGTAAATATGAACGGGAACGAATGGTAATACGTTGAATTCGAACAAACGACCATCAAAAACAAATCTTAGGTATTTGCGGGATCGCCTATGTATGCTTACTAAGAAATATGCATCTTTAAGGTCAACTGTAACCTTTTGGCAGTCTTTTGTGACCAGTTTTACAGCTGTGCGCAAATCTTCCAACTTAAAATGACTTGTTGTTATAAATTTATTGAGTTTTTTGAGATTGAGGATAAATCTCATCTTACCATTCGGCTTTGGTGTGAGAAAAGTAGTGGATATGAATTGCCCTTCGCACGAATCGCACTCTGATATTGCGCCTATTTTTAGCAAATGGTCCACACACTCATTATAAAGTTGTTTTTCTAGATTTGTATGAACAGGTGGAGGGGGAACCAAACGTTGGATAAAAGGACTTGAGAACTTAATTTCGTAACCATTAATCCATTCGAGAATAGTGCGGTCATTTGTTATTAATGACCATTGTTCACGAAATTGTGCTAATCTCCCTCCGTACTTAACTGTACTCGTAGTATCTAGTAGTAGCGGCGCCTATGTGGCGGCGGCGGCGGCGGCGGCGGCGGCAGCTGATGCGGCGACGGTCTCGACCAGTAGCCGGGCGGCGGCGGGAGATGCGGTGCGCGGTGCGCGGCAGGCTCGCGGCTCCTCGGGGGCGGGGGCGGGGGCGGCCCCGGCGGCCTGCGCGCCGGGGGAGGAGCTCTCCGGTTTTTAAGGCTGCTTTGCTGCGGGGGGTCTTGAGCGCTTGGACGAGCCCTTACTGCTGTAAGTGTCGGGTTTTAATTCGGATGGTGACTTGTTCAATTCTTTTGCAGACTTCAATATATCGCACAGCCCCTGCCCGAACAGGTGTGAGTCGATTTTTGTTTTCGAAAGATGTTCACTCATATCTTTTTTGACAGAGAACATAATGAAATTTCTTCTCGTTACCGAATCGCTATGTTGAATGTCGCACAATAAGCGACATGCGTCCATCAGCTTTTGGTTGTTGATAACTTCACTTAAGCATGAGATGGCACTGGCCATCTGCTTTTGTTTTGTCTCAATGCCCTTATCGCGCTTAGCTTTGGCATCGGTAAAGAATTTTATTTGAGCATTGACCTTCGGCGCGTCAATGTAGCTACAATTGGCCGGTATGAGGTATTTTGCAATAGGGTCCTTCCTAGCATCCTTTTGCAGGCCCTCTGTAGCAACGTGTTGAAAACGGGTGGCTAATTCTTTTCGTATTTCAGGTCCATACTGAACTGTAGAAGATGGGTCATCACCGAGAATTTCCATAATCTCAGGGTCTAATTCAATAAGGGGGCTATCCCCCTGCTGTAGGTCATTGATAGACGCGCTTGGTCCCTGATCCGGGCCGCGCGGCGCTGCGCTTGGGCCGGCCTGTAATACATCGGGTACCGTGCTTGGTCCCGGTTGCGGCTCGTCAGGTGCTGAGCTTGGTCCCGGTTGCGGTTCGGCAGTCGGGGGGTTTGGACAAGAGGGTAGCTCGTTTGGGGGCTTGTCTACTTGGTTTTCAGAGCCCTCCGAATAGTCATCGTCGGAGACGTACATTGGTTCAGCGCCGGACAAAAGTCGTCGTTTGTTTGGAGGTGTGACGGAAAGGTACCGAGAAAACCTAAGTACTTGAAGTAAGTAGATGCCTATTTTTGTAGGTATTGTTCTAATAAAGGATATTCTATTTGCAGATTCTCAGAAGTAAGACTTGTATGCTAACGGTACTGTGTCGAGACAGCCTCAGCGGCTGCTCTGGTTACACACCGTAATGATAGCTCATAGCATAGTACCATAGAACATGAGTGAGATGTGAGTAATTTAGAGGTTTTTACAAGATTTTATTACTATTTTACAAGAATCGGTAATAATGACCTTTATGAGCACTTGATAACAACAGTTATCTTCAGAGATTTAGTTAGGTACAGTCCCCAATGGAAAGCACGCCAACTGTTTTTTAAATGCGGTGAAATGAATCCAATGGTCATCTCGAGCATTTCTTCGTAGGAATGATTACGGAGCCGTCTTATATAGATCAAATAGGTATTTAAACAAACAGAGAAGTTAAATACCTTGGTCATCATCATTTCGTCGGAAATATCGGGATCGCGAAGTAAGGGATTTTTCCCGCCTGCGCTTTTTTTGTTCCAGTTTTTTAAGTTGTCGTCGATACTTGTCGATTTCGTCGTCGTAACTTCGCGAACGTCTACGTTTCGGCATTATTACACTTTTTCACTTTTTAAAACGTTGATCGTGGAAAGTGACTTGAGCGGCGGAGCACTAAAACGCGTATGAAGCGCGAGATCGATGGGCGCTGCCGGCTAGGCAAAATATCTATCTACCTCACAAAAAAAAAAAAAAAAAAACTGAAAGTAACAAAATATATTCTCAACTAAAGTGCAGAGCGGTGCACAATACGTGTTACTACATGTGTATCATAAATATTCTCCTTACTAATCTCTTCGGACGAGGTGCTTCGCATAATTTTGATAGAACTTCACTTAAGGTAAGTTCGTTTAATCATAAAAAATATTTAAGAATTCATAGGGGTTAGATCTAAACTTTATTGTATTAAAACAAAAAACGGTGTAATTAAAAAAGCAAAAGGTATCCAATAAGCTGCTGTGCGTAGTTTGAATTTCACAGACTATAAAAGAGTTCTAAATACGGGGGAAATAATACGTAGAAAAAACGTGTTTTTTAAGTCACTAAAACATCAGATATTTACTAAAGAACTTAATAAAGTTGCATTATCATCTAACGATGATAAGCGAATTATTTTAAGAAATAAGATTGATACTTTGTCATGGGGGCATTATCAATCATTATTTTAATGAGTTATAACTGTGTTAACTTTAAGTTATGTGTAAGAATTAGTTTTATGTAACACGAAATTTTGTGATTTTGTTCTACTATTTTACGTTTCATAAATAAAGATTTATTAAATGAACACCTGTTTTATTTCCTAAGTGAATCATAACTCCAACCTATTTTATGACTAATAATTGAGGCATATATTAGCAAACCCGGCAATCTCCACTAAAAATATTTCATTGCTTTTGAACTTTATTGCAAAGCCATAAGATTGAGATTTGAAGACCGGGTTTTGCTTTTATATGACTCAATTTAAATTATGGTTCTTGAGCTGAACCAACGATATCACGTGGTGGTGGTGTGTGTTAGGTAGGTCTCACTAGGCAACGGTCACGTTGTGACTTGTAGAGCGTGATTCGATTCGATGAAAGGTAGGTAGGTATCAAAAGTGCATACTTGCATGAAGTCGAGAAGTGCAGAACGTTAGTCCCTGTCGGATCACATGTCATTCAACAACAAAAGGTTTACCAAGTCACACGTAAATTACAGCAAAGGAATTTTTACTTCGGTATGTGTATTTCCAAGTTATTGTTATCTTTATGTTTTTTTTACTTATCGATTTTAGTTTTTCTAGAACCTAACAATTACTCCTTTTTTTCAGAAGATGTCGTCTGATATGAACAATCCTTTCTACTATGCTCAGAATATCTTAGAGGGTTTTGATAGTGATTTAGAAGAACTACCTCCTATCTTAGCCTCCCCACCTCTAACTTCGGCCTACAGTCCTCCACCAGAAACAACCGGCAAGAACAAAATAACGAGCAGATCATCAAAGAAGAGAAATTTATCAGATAATGAAGGATTGTCTTACGTAATGAGCAAAAAATCTCGAAAGGGCTTACGCTTAATAAAGATTGAGATATTTGACCTAACTGATCATACCAACAGCAAGGAACCAGCATTGAAGGCACAGCATGTAGTACTGGACCCCATCGATGAAATATTAGATATGAGTGAAAATGTTGTGAGAAAAATTTCTAAAACATTATGTGAAAGATATCAATTAAACTCAGAATATGATTAAGTATGTGTTTAATGTTAAATTAGCATAAGTTTTCTAGTGTTATATAATATGTCTTAAAATAAAGTTACCCTCGATTTCGATACAAATCATGTATTTTGATTTTCTTGAGAAATAGGTAGGTAGGTAGGTGTTATTGAGATGTTTAGGTAGACAATTTAATTAAACACAAGTAATTTGTTTAAAAAATATTTTTATTTGATTGATATCTCTCAATCCAATTTCTTAAAAGTAATACATGTTTCAATGCACATATTTTTTTATGATTTATACACTTATAATCATCATAACTAAAAACAGGATAATCCCAACACACATCACCACTTTTCGATGTAGGATTTTTATTCATGTAATGAAATTCATCAAGTGTTTTTAAATTAGGACATCCTAGTTCAGTTACATCAATCACTTCACAGTCAGAGCATAAATCCTTTACCCACTGTATTTTTTCGTTCCCCTTCACAAACACTTCACGGTTTTGTAAATAAGGTTTTACTATATTCTTGAACATACGCATGTCTATAAATCCTTCCCTCCAGTAGATATCTCGATTTCTCTCTATCCAATTCACATGTCTCTTTTCATCAGAGGTCAAAGTTGAATAAGCAAAAGGTGGTTTGACTAAAAACATTTGTGTGTAGTATCTAGTAGCTAACACAAATTCCTTAACTATAAAATCATTTTTGTAGTCTTTGAATCCTTGTAAATCAACAACTAAGTATTGTTTTGTCATGTTATCTTCTTGACAATGCTTGTTAAAGGTTTATATTCAATTAGGCAATCGTTTATTATGAGACAATAAGCACTAGTTTTATCGGGTATTTCTACTCGGGATTCAATTTCTACACGTACGTCTACTGGTCCAGTTTTAAGAGTTTCGTTCTGTCTACAACAATCGATAACAAACAACGGAGCTTTTGTTTTAAACTCAACTGGACCTAGCAGCGGTTCGC
This sequence comes from Argyresthia goedartella, assembly GCA_949825045.1. Lineage (NCBI taxonomy): Eukaryota > Metazoa > Arthropoda > Insecta > Lepidoptera > Argyresthiidae > Argyresthia > Argyresthia goedartella. Next base: position 36,001,726 of record OX463821.1, read on the forward strand.
TTCGGCGACCGTAATACGACTGTTGGAAGTTTACGTATGCTTCATCTAATAAAGAAAATCTATCATTTTCAAAATCTATGTTTAAGCTTTCATATGGATAATACACAGAGTTAAGCAATACTTTTACGTTATATAGATTACAGTGATCAAATTGTGAAGCATCACCTGCTCCATTGTTTTTTCGATTGGTTTGCAAACCTATAATCACGTACCGTGACTTTTCTGATTGGGTGGAAGTCTTTATAGCCCAAGTATGTTTTGTAGTATTTGGTAAGAGGGGATACTCGTATAAATCCCAATTCCTGAATGAGAAATTGATAGGACGATCCTTCTCTAGATACTTTAGTAAGTTAATTCTTTCACGATCTGATACCTTTATATGAGGGATTCGCCATAATATTTTACTGATATTTAAATGTTCTAGAACTTCATTCGTGCTTAATTTCATTTCTTTCATTTGGAGTGACGTCACGGTCGATCTCACATAACTATACCTCTGCTCAATGCAGCGACATTATTAATAGTAAACACACGAATTTTCGAAAAATAGTGGTGCCTAAGTGTGGACCTCCGCCGATCCCATCTGAGTGAGTGTTTGCGGGCTCGCGAGTGCCTTCTAATCGGGATTAAATCACTTTATTTAGTGCTATCACAGCTGTTTTTTATTATTGGTGTGGGTAGTTTTATATTCGCAAGTGACTCATCCGCCGGTCGATATCTAAAACACCAGGCGACGAGTAGCACCATCTAGTGTCAAGTAGCTTAACAAATTGAACTACTGACATCTACATCTGATCAGGAGAACTAAGAGCTCGGAACCCAATAGTCAATTAAGAACCTCAAAATGGGTAAGACCTGTGGCGCTTGCAGGAAATTTATTTCACCGGTAGGTGCCGCTACTTGTGCTGTTTGTCCAAACCTTTTCCACAAACAATGTTTGGCAATCCCGGACTCGTTGACTATTTCTAAAGACTGGTTGTGTCCACTTTGCAAAAAGAACCAGAGAAGAGGTGACAACAGCAGCACCCCGGTCAAGGATGTAATTGGGGCTAGTACTCCCCCGGCCGCCGCCCCCGCCGTCGCCGCCGCCGCCGCCCTTACAATCACAAGCGCTGACGCCTCCGCCACCACCACCACCACCACCTCTCCACTTCCTGGTGTGGCACGACAGACTCTCCTCACTCCGCACGTGGCATCTCCTGCGCCGGGTACTGACACGATTGTGGGCGACATGCGCCGCGAGCTCGCAGAATACATGGCTGAGCTGCGTGCCTATCGCACGGAGATGTTCGAGATTCGTACTACGGTGGCGATGATCAACGAGCGTATGGATGCTTTTGAACGACGTCTAGATGTAATAGAGCAAAGAGAGGTAGCAATCGGTGGGAACCAGGTGGCTGAATTGGAGAAGACGGTGGTTCAACTAAGGAGTGAATTAAATGACAGGGACCAAGAGGCATTATCATCCGACCTCGACATCGGTCAACTTCCGGAAGCAAAGGGGGAAAACGTTGTTCATTCTGTTATCGTTCTGGCGGTGAAACTCGGAACTACTCTTGAGGAGCGGGATATCGTATTCGCTGAGAGAGTGGGTGCCATCAATAGGACGGGGGAAGGCGTGGTTGAGGGGCGCGGACGCCGCGTTATCGTGCGGTTGGCGCGACGCAGCCTGCGTGACGAGCTACTTGCCGCGGCGCGCGTGCGTCGCACGCTCACTACCGCCGAGCTTGGCTGGCCTGCACCGCAGCAGCGCATCTACATCAACGAGCGGCTGACTCACTTCAACCGGCAGCTCTTCTACCGGGTCCGGGAAGAGTGCCGCAAGCAGAACTGGCGGTACTCCTGGACGAAGAGAGGCCGCATCCACGCCCGCCAGGGCGACGGGAAGCAGGCGTACCCCTTCCGAACGGAGGCGGATGTCGCTCGCATTTTTCAGGCTGGCTTCGTTTGAGCGGTTTATTTACTCCGGTACTCGTTTATTTGTACCCCTTTCATTATACTATTTATCTGTGTAGTACCTCACTATGTTATAGCCTAATGTTATTGCACCTTTTGTTGAGTATATTATGTTCTGTTTTTTACAATATTTTTCAAGGGAAAGAAAAAATTTCAATGACACCTCAATTAAACAGCAGATTTGATTCTTTTTATTTACACAATTTTAATAATAGATATACCATAAATTCACCTTGTTTATTTAAAAACTTACTTTATTGTATCACTATGTACTACACCTTTTTATTCAATAATCAAACCATGTCATGCTATCAACCTGTTACATACATCGTACCTTCTTAACTACTTGCCTTGTATAGTTTTTATGACTTTCGCAATTTGTAGTTTTTGGTCAGTTAAAAATTGGTTTGATCAACGCAGGTTCCCTCGGTACAAATCATTACAACCTAACGGCTTCGATTTTAAAGCATGACTTAGATATCTTAGCAGTAAACGAAACGTGGCTCAGTGCGGGTGACGATGGACGCGCACCCGTCGTAGCGGGCTACCGCCTGAGGCACATCCGTGCACAACGTGGCGGGGTTGGCTTCTACGTCAGGCATGGCACTACCGCGCGCACCTGGCCTCACCCGGTGGATGCTCTTCACAAAGCCGTTGAGCAAATGTGGCTCACTATGACTCTCAATGGGAAGAAGCTCGCAATTGGCACGGCGTACAGACCACCCTGGATGGACGCAGATCTATTCTTTGACGCTTTAACGGACTCAATTAATTAGGTGCCTAGCTGTGATAATTTAATATTACTGGGTGATTTTAACATTGAACTGTTGCATACTACTGAAATCAAAACTGCAAAATTTCTTACTTTTATCTCATGCCTAAATCTCTGTCAACTCGTTACATCGCCAACACACTTTACCAAGACCTCTCAGACCTTAATTGACGTAGTTTGCTCGGATTTACAGACTGACAAGATGGTAGCCAGTGGGTTCCCTTTATGGACATTTTCTTGTCAGCTGTCAGTTTAACATTAAACGAACAAAACCTAAGCCATATACCATTATTTATAGACCTATTAAAAATATTTGCATTGATAATTTCAACTCTGACCTACAATCTATTAGATGGGAGCTACTATCGACACTTAATAATGTTAACGATATGGTTAGCGGTTTTAACCATATCGTGTTGGCTCTAATCGACCTACATGCGCCTGAAACTTCGGTTGTTATCAAAACCCACTCATACCCATGGATCACTGACACAATTAAATTAATGATGAGGTTACGCGATGAGGCGGTGGCTGAGTTTCATAAAACTAAACTTGAAGGAAAGAAAGTATACTATAAGAGTCTTAAGACCACGGTAAATCAGGCTCTTTTTAATGAAAAAACCGCATATTTCAATCAAAACATCAATAATAAAATTCATAATCCTAAATTACTGTGGAAGAATCTAAAAAATACTGTTATACCTAAAAAAAATACTGAACTGCCTGCTCATTATCAAGACCCCAACTATATAAACAATCACTTCCTGGACATTCCAGGTTTGTCGGATGTATGTATCTCACACCTTACTTACTTCGAATTTCACAAATTTAGCGAAGCAATCTTTCATTTGGAACCAGTTAGCATGGATAAAGTCGCTAACATATTCCGTGGTCTGAAATCTAAGGCAGTGGGATGTGATCTCATCAGCCTGGATATGCTTATAATGACGTTGCCGGACATACTGGAAACAATAGCTTCTTTAATAAACAAGTCTATAAGCACATCTACTTATCCTGATATTTGGAAACTAGCAATCGTGCTTCCTCAACCTAAGATCTCTAATCCAGTTGAACTGAAAGACCTTAGGCCAATAAGCATATTGCCATGCCTATCGAAGGTGCTGGAAGAAGTTGTTGGCTACCAAGTGACTGATTTTCTAGAGAGAAACAACATTTTACCGAAAGTACAGTCGGGCTTCAGGAAGGGGCGAAGTACTGTAACTGCCTTGCTAGATGTTACAGATAACATCCTCTGTGCACAAGATCAAGGGATGTGTAGTATAGTTGTACTGCTGGATTTTTCCAGGGCTTTCGACTCCATAAATCATAATCTTCTCTTGTCTAAATTAAGTTATTATGGTTTTGACTATAATGCCCTTCTATGGTTCAGCAGTTATCTCAGTGGCCGTCGCCAGCGTACCAAGATATCTCGCAGTGACGGATCGGTTTTTCTTTCAGATATAGCACCCGTAATTCAAGGCGTACCTCAGGGATCTATTTTGGGGCCTCTTCTCTTTATACTTTACTCGGCTTGTTCAGGCCTCTCGGCACCCAATGACCTCGCAGGGGCCCATAGCTACGAGGTAGCGTAGCGATCAGATGCCAAGAAGCAAGAACGTCGGCGATTCACCGAGCTAAGTAATAGATTCTATCTGACCTGGTCTGTGCTTCGTTCCCGTCAAACACCTGTCTCTCTGCAAGGCCTGGGTGCACCCTAGGCTCTTCTTGGTAGACAGGTTCTTCAGCCAACCAGGTATGGCTGGCAGGCCAGCTTCGACGCACACAGTGTTCCAAATACGAACTTTATCTGGTTCGGAGAACCACAATACACTCAGCTATAAGACAATCCTGAGGGGAGCCCGAATACAATTGCAGATGGCTTACGATTTAATTTTAATGCCCAAAATCAATACGCGTCACATTACGGGGGCTTTTCGTCTGTCAGTTGTCAAAAACTGCCCGGTTGACAGCTCCGTCAAATTCAAAATGGCCGTTCCGAAACCATCGATCGAGTATCGATTCTGAATCGAACAATCACCCGCCCGGACAGGCACCCACCTGTCCCTTAATCTACGGGCAGCCGAGACAACGTTTCTACCGCTCGTTTTAGTACCGAGCCTCCTACTAGAACCTCTGCAGACCGGGGGGTCCCGTCCCTGCCAGGGAACAAGTTAACAATGCGCCCCCTGCGCCAATGCAGTGGCGGTAGGTTAGCATCCTTAACCAGAACGAGGTCACCAACACTAGAGGGGCTGGTTTTGTCAGTCCACTTAAGGCGCTGTTGTAAGATATGCAGATACTCGAGCGACCAACGCTTCCAGAAATTCTGAGTAAACTGCTGCAACATCTGATACCCTGACAACCGATACAATTTCACTCCCTCGAAGGGGTGCTCGGGCAACGCGTTAAGTGGTTGTCCTATCAAGAAATGGCCTGGGGTCAGAGCCTCCAGGTCATTTGGATCCGAGCTGAGCGGACACAACGGTCGCGAATTGAGATCGGCCTCGATCTTACAAAACAATGTCGCGAGCTCCTCAAAAGTCAGCGCGGTCTGACCTACTATACGCCCCAAGTGCGTCTTAGCTGACTTAACTACGGCCTCAAAAATCCCACCCCAGTGGGGGCAACTCGGTGGGCTGAAGGTCCACTGTATACCCCGACGGGAGAGGGCCGTTCCAATATCCACTTTATTTACATTCAAAAAGTTGACTATCTCTCGTAAGCATCGTTCCGCACCGATGTAGTTAGTGCCGTTATCAGAGCGGATCAAAGTTGGAAGTCCCCTTCGAGAAACAAACCTATCCAAACAAGCAATGAAAGCCTCTGTCGAGAGATCAGCAACAAGCTCGAGTTCAGGAGCCCGACATCCCCTGGATGTACAATCAGACGGGTTCAATTCTCCTGGTACATGTCTCCAGGTCAATGGGACCTCAGACGACACAATCTGGGAGACACGGTTCGCAACAAAAACCTCTAAGGTATGGACCGAAGCCTTCAGCCAGCACAAAACAATCTGGCTGTCCGTCCACGCGTACACCGTATCCTCCAAAACCACTGACCCACGCAACACTGTTAGAGTGTGATTCAAAAGTTTGGTCAAAAGAGCAGCCCCGGACAGTTCCAGTTTTGGAATCGTCATCCTTGTCCGAATAGGCGCTACCTTGCTTTTTGCCAAACCCAAACGCACGTCGACCTCCCCGGTGGAGGTGACGGTTCGCAAATAAACCGCTGCCGCAAACCCTCGTTCAGAGACATCACAAAACCCGTGAAGGGTTGCCCTGTAATCCCCAGCAGGGACCAATTTCCTCGGCAGCGATACATTATTTATATTGAGGCCCAACCATTTCGCTAAATCGTTCGATACAATGCAGCCCTAGCACCAGAATCTAATAGGGCGCGAACGTATGTTGGGTTGCCCGCCAAATCCCAAACAAGCACAGAGACGATCGGTAACACCACCGTCTCCGGTTGGGGGGCAACAAATTGTTGGGCCGCAAATTCCTAGCGAGGGCCCCCGGGGCCCCACTGTGCCTGTAACCGATCAGGTAGGCAGCTATACGCCAGCGGGTCCCATTGTACAAATGGCCCACGCGCCGGTTCCATTGCCACCCTACGACGCCCCCCGAAGGGTTGTGGGCGTGAATTCAACCGTGGCCGCTCCATGAGCGGGGGGGACATCACATGCGACCGACGAGGACGAGGCGAAGAGCGGGGCGACAACTGAGGCGGCGTCCGAACCGCACCCGCATAGCTCGAAGTTGTCCCATGCCACCCGCCCGTTACGGCCTGCTCAACACACCCAATGTGCCGCTGAGTCGGATGCTGAGTCGCAACCGAGAACTCAGGGCCCCCCATGTGATGACCCTGAGTGCGGCCCTGCACCCCTGGGTCGCCGCGCGCTTGTGGCCCCATTGCCCGCTGAGTCGGATGCTGAGTCGCAACCGAAAACTCAGGGCCCCCCATGTGATGACCCTGAGTGCGGCCCTGCACCCTTGGGTGGCCGCGCGCTTGTGGCCCCATTGCCCGCTGAGTCGGATGCTGAGTCGCAACCGAAAACTCAGGGCCCCCCATGTGATGACCCTGAGTGCGGCCCTGCACCCTTGGGTGGCCGCGCGCTTGTGGCCCCATTGCCCGCTGAGTCGGATGCTGAGTCGCAACCGAAAACTCAGGGCCCCCCATGTGATGACCCTGAGTGCGGCCCTGCACCCCTGGGTGGCTGCGTGCTTGTGGCCCCATTGCCCGCTGAGTCGGATGCTGAGTCGCAACCGAAAACTCAGGGCCCCCCATGTGATGACCCTGAGTGCGGCCCTGCACCCTAGTACCGCCCTGTGCACGTGGGGACATTGGCCCCTGAGTTGCGCTCCGAGTCGCAAACGAATTCTCAGGGCCCCATGCTGTGTCACCCTGGGTACGGCCCTGTGGTGGCTGTTGGCCGGACCGGTTCATGCACAACAGATTGTTGTGGGCCCCACCACAATATCCGCACAATTTAGTGCGCGTGCAGTCCCTAGCCATGTGTGGCCCGAGGCACAGGAAACACCAGCTCCGCTGCTTGGCCATCCGGCGCCGTCCCTCAACCCTAAGTTCCCCGAACTTATTGCAATCGGCCACAGCATGGCCAATCTGCCTACAACATGGGCAGGTCTCACTATGTGGGGTCAATGCACTCACAGTCCCATACGACTGCCGGTTGGTGCGGTCCTTCCTCGTCGGAGGGCCCCTACTCACAGCGCTCCCGGCAGCTCTCTGTGGCTCCGAAGGATGGGTGGCCGTCAACCCCAAATTCTCTGCCCGTCGAGCCTCCTCTTCCAAAAATCCGACCAAGTCGGAGAAGGCGGGCAGGTCCTCGGCCGACCTCCCGTGAGACTGTTCGAAACGAGTCTGCACGTCAGCGGGTAGGCGGGAAAGTACAATGTACAGCAATAGGTACGACCATTCACCAACCGGAAGTCCAAGATTCTCTAGGGCCTTGGTGATGGACAACAACGGGTTCAAAACCTCCGTCTGTATGGCCCCGACCTTGTTCACAACCGGGATACTAAACAAACGGTTCAGTTGGGCATCGGCCAACCTCCGTTTGTTGTGGTAACGTCTGACCAGCAATTGCCTGGCCGTTTCATAGTTACCCTCCGTAACTGTCAAATGAGCGACCAGCTCCCTGGGCTCACCCCTCAATGCTGCCACCAGCTGAGCCATTTTGACAGACTTGGTAATGTCCGATCGCATGTGCACCAAACTGTCGAACAGATTGATGAAGCTCATCCATTCACCGGACACGCCGTCAAAAGTAGGCATAGTTATAACGGGTAACCTGGTCCCCGATCCCTGATGCGGCAGAGGCGCCCCAATGTCACCACCATGGCTGGACTCGCGCTGCCTACGTATGTCCGCAGCCCTCTGCGTGATAGCAGCCGCCATCTCCATACACTGGTCGACATCCCCTAGCAACCGTGACAGCCTGTCAGGTGCGCAACCATCAACTGCTTCCGCCTGTGCGGACAATTCGAGCACCCTGTTGTAGCGTTCCTTAACGTCCATAGACCGCTCCAACACCACATCATGCCTATCTAAACGGTCTATCAGACCGTGTGCGGAGGAAAACCATCTGAGCTCCTTAGAAACACCCTTCTGTATTTCAGACAACGACATGATCGGAACGATACTTACTCACAATTTGCAGTAACTCAATTATATTGGACCCTCCAGTCTACAACACAAACGAGGGAACCCTTATCTATAACTTAAACAATGCTGATTTCCCCAAACAATAGAAACCGAGTTTTATATCTACACAAATTCTGTAAACAACAATTTAGTTTCCCTATATCATATAACACACACAGATAGTCAATATTAGTTCAAGTTATATATATTAGTTATATTGCTATAAACTGAAAACAATGTCCAAACATTCATTAGCATTACTAGACCACTAATAGATTGACTATGCAAACTTCAAACTGCAAACATGATATGACTTCAATGCAAATTTCAATTCACCTACAATGTACCTGTAATGTATTTACTATTCTGAGTCACATCTCAGTACAACTGGTCATTTAGGGAAAACTGTTATATCTGTCTGTCTACTACCAGCAATAGACTTATAGCTTACAACACTACCAATCTATGTGGATACAGGAACAAAACCAAGTTAGCTAATAACCGCCTATACCTACAGATTGATAGTCCCAAATCGTGGGTTCCTGGAGCCCTTGACGGCTGCAAATCTCAGGAAACCACGCTCTTGCTACCAAAATGTTCAGGCCTCTCGGCACCCGATGACCTCGCAGGGGCCCATAGCTACGAGGTAGCGTAGCGATCAGATGCCAAGAAGCAAGAACGTCGGCGATTCACCGAGCTAAGTAATAGATTCTATCTGACCTGGTCTGTGCTTCGTTCCCGTCAAACACCTGTCTCTCTGCAAGGCCTGGGTGCACCCTAGGCTCTTCTTGGTAGACAGGTTCTTCAGCCAACCAGGTATGGCTGGCAGGCCAGCTTCGACGCACACAGTGTTCCAAATACGAACTTTATCTGGTTCGGAGAACCACAATACACTCAGCTATAAGACAATCCTGAGGGGAGCCCGAATACAATTGCAGATGGCTTACGATTTAATTTTAATGCCCAAAATCAATACGCGTCACATTACGGGGGCTTTTCGTCTGTCAGTTGTCAAAAACTGCCCGGTTCCGGCATCGATCGAGTATCGATTCTGAATCGAACACGGCTGATGTGGGAAAGTGTATCATGCATTGTCAGTCCCATATATACGCAGATGATACACAGATATACATTTCTTGTAAACCCTCTGAAATTGATAATGCTTTAACAAAGCTGAATGAAGACCTCTCTAGAATAGCAACGTGGTCGCAAAATAACAGTCTGCTGCTTAATCCGAGTAAAACCAAATATTTGATTGTTGGAAACAAATATCAGTTAGCTAGACTTAGTTCTTCACTAAATGTCATGCTCATGGGTAATCCGGTGGAACGTGTATATGAGGCGCGAAATCTAGGCCTGCACATGGACTGCGACCTTCGGTTTGAAAAGCATGTTGCTGACTCCGTTAGGAACTGATTCTATAGACTGAAGGTACTGTACAGATTGAGGCCTCACATAAGAGAAGATCTGCGTATCCGGCTCGTAGAGTCGCTTGTACTATCGAAGCTGAACTACTGTGATGTGGTCTTCGGTCCTCGACTACTAGCCAGAACACAAAAACTAGTTCAGCGAGTCCAGAACGCCTGTGCCCGTTTCTGCTTCGATATACCATTCAGAGGTCATGTCACGCCGTTTTTAAATAAATATCTATTTTTGAAAATGAAGCACCGACGTAAGTTGCATCTTGCGTGCCTTTTGTTCGGTGTACTTAAGCATGAAGCACCTTCGTACCTCTACGAGAAGCTAACATGGATGTCGAACTCCAGATCTTGCGGCTCCCGCCAGTGTTCGGCACAGCTTTCGATGCGGCGGCACAGCTCTGCCACATTCAGAGGTAGTTTCCGTTACGCTGCATCAAAATGCTGGAATAATATCCCACCGCCGATTAAGAACCTGCAAAATTCACATAGTTTTAGAATACAACTTAAACGTTTCTTATTTGAAAGCCAAAAAAAGCAGGAGGGTCATAAACACGATACGAGTATTATTTAGTATTATTTTGTAGGTATCATTTATTTCAATTTTTAAATTGCACTGGAATTGAGCGCACAAAAAATTTGTATTCAAATTAATTAATTATTTCCTTGCTAGTATTAAGTACCTAGTTTTTTATAATCTTTAAGCCGTTTTCTTTTCACTTTTTTTTCTTTCTCTTTCTCTTCTATACGTACCTTACTCACTACAATCCTGTTTTAGTGGTTAGATTGTCCGTGGCATCACCGACCGGCTCTGACGGAAGACCAGCGTTGGTTGCAAACCAGCCAGCATTATGCTGAGTCAGGGTCCGTTTTGCGACACACAAGCTTGTTGTAGAAATTTTGTATTATATATTAGTGTAAGTGCCTGTCTCGCAAATAAATTATTATTCTATTCTATTCTATTCTATTCTATTCTTAAATGTACGGAGTTTAAATTAGTGTTACTTCTCAAAAGAACTAACTCGTGTTTGCAATTAATCATTATTTTTTTATAATCTTCTGCGAATCCTAAGATCTTGTTAAGTGGAATGTTTGCTGAAAAAAGTCCTCCTCTAATTTTATTGCCTTCAACATCCCAACCCCAATTCTTAGCAGCTTTTCCATCTAGTTCACTCAATGATAATAAAGACTTTATTGTAAAAGTAATTCCTAAATTTTTTACTTTATCTATCTCGACCCCATTCAACTCATACCTAATGTCTTGAAAAAGGAACAAAATAGGATTATTCGTAAATTCCACGGAAGGCATTATTTCTTTGGTAACACTATTAATAACTTTAACTGATCCTTCGATATACAAGGAACTTTCAGATGGTAAAAGGTAAAGATCTTGTTGATTAACTGGTATGCGGATCTCATCATTGTTGTTGAAGCTGGTAATATATGGTTTGTATGAATGAAACTGGTAATTCTCTATACTGTTATCATATGTGAGCGGTTCAGATATGTTTAAAAGGCTCATTTTATAACTTTTAATAATTTCAGAAACTTTGTATTTTCCTTTGTCAGTTTTCTTTTACGAGATGATGGTTTCGTTATCTCTCGATTAATACTAGACCGTGTAGACAATTGTATAGGCTTTTTATTAAAATCAATCATTTTTTCTTTATATGTAAATAGAGCTGGACCCCTTCCTTTCGTAAATTTATTAGATTGTTTTCAGAATCTAATATTCTAATAGTAATTTTATTAACACTGCTATGATTAACAGGAAAATATATAATATTCCTAGGTATTTCTATGATTCTGTAACCTGGTGGAACGTTAGGAGCGAATCCATAAATTATATGACTTGGTTCTCCGTTTACAAACGATCCACTCACAATATCACATTCGATCCTCACTATGGTTGTAGGTAAAATGCTGATGGGAAAGTGAGAGTCATGCCATTTATTGCCAAAGCAATGTTCTTGCTGAGCTTAAATATAAGAAATATAGAAATTTATGCAATTACATAATAAAATTTCTGAAGAGAGAACATCAAAAAAGCGAACTAGCTAAAAACTCTAACAACCCTAAAAAGTTATGGGACACGGTTAAAAACATATGTTATTTAAATAAGAAGTCTACGGAAGCATTGCCGTTGTTAGCTCTTGAAAAAACACGCTACCAGTCTATTAATCGCGTTAATGAATTCTTCTCTAATGTGGGGAAAAACTTAGCTAATAAAATAATATCTACAAAAAATGTTAATGTAAATCAAATTATTTATAATCCTACAAATACTAAACCAGTAACGCCAACAAGTTCATTTTTCATTTACCCTACTGATGAGGTTGAAGTTTCTAATCTCATAAAATCCCTAAAAAATAGCTCGTCTTGCGGATGGGACGGAATTACAGCCACTATTCTTAAAATTTTAAATACATTTTTAACTTCACCTTTGACTTATGTGTTTAACCTCTGTATTGCCACAGGAATATTTCCAGACGTTTTCAAAAAATCTATTATTCGGCCTATACACAAGGGTGGAGATGTAGACAGTGTCGGAAACTATAGGCCCATTTCATTATTGCCAACTCTATCAAAATTATTTGAAAAAATCATCAACAAACGATTAGTTAATTATCTAGAGTCAAACAAATACCTTTCAAATAATCAATTTGGCTTTAGAAAACAAAAATCTACGGAAGATGCTGTCACGGTTCTAACTAAACATATTGTCGACAAACTCGACAAAGGCGAAAGATGTGCAACTATATTCCTAGATTTTGCCAAAGCGTTCGACACTGTCTCCATCCCCATCCTCCTACAGAAACTTAGCGTCTTAGGGATACGGGGTTTACCTCTAGAACTACTCAAAAGTTACCTCAGTGACAGGACACAGGCTGTTAAAATTGACTCAACTACTAGTGACTTTATGACAGTCAGCTTTGGTGTCCCACAGGGCAGTGTTCTGGGTCCAACCCTTTTCCTAGTCTACATAAATAACTTATGTGAAATGGAACTTACAAACTGCAAAATTGTTACTTTTGCCGATGACACAGCTATTGTGTTTCACCACAAGACATGGAAAGATGTGGCATCTATAGCTAACGCTGGCCTTTCCACTATAGCCAACTGGCTCGACGCAAATTTACTTACCCTCAATGTTAGTAAATCCAAATTTATTACTTTTAGTACAAGGTGTACCACTCAACTGCGCGAAGACGAAATTGCCTTAAAGATTCACTCTTGTAATCCGACTTCATCTGCCTGTAACTGCGAGGACTTGGAAAGGGTCTCGAAAATTCGGTACCTAGGCGTTATAGTGGACAGGTATCTATCGTGGGCTGACCACATTAACTTGACGGTGAGGAGAGTGCGTAGAACCGTAAATATAATCAAAACTCTTAGGCATATTACTGATTTGCGGACCCTAAAAATCGTATACTTTGCTTTCTCTCATTCTCTGTTAACGTACTGCATCAGAGCCTGGGGTGGTGCCTATAAAACCCACCTTCTGAACCTTGAAAGAGCCCAGAGATATGTACTAAAAATTATGATAAATAAACCACGAAGATACCCTACTATTAAAGTATATAATGAGTCCCAAATACTTTCAGTACGCCAATCCTACATCAAAGCAATTGTACTTCATCAACATCAAAATTCCTCAACCAGTTCCACCAATCTAATAAAAAAGAAAAATAGACGCCTTATGCATAAAATATTCCAAATCCCTTTTATACGAACTTCATTTGCCAAAAGGTTTATTAACTACATTGGGCCAACTATTTACAATAAGATAAACAAAATAATCAATATTCATTGCTTGAACAAATTTACTTGCATTAGAATACTAAAAAAATATTTACAAGAACTGGACTATGATCAGACCGAAAAGCTACTAAGCCCATAAAATTGTGTTACCTACATTGTCTAAACAACTATTAACTAATCATACTTTATGTCGCTTCTACTACAGCATAGGTCTCTGGCTACAGTTTTTTCCATAACCTGTGACCAGTGTATGTTGGCCCTATACTGGGTACATGGTGAAGGCGGACTGGGTCAATTAGTATTGGACTCTTGACCATTCTTTATTGACCAGTGCGGATTGATCCTAGCACTAAGCCTGAACATAGGGATAGCCCGGCCACCATACAGTGGTTGTTAACTTGCTATGCTTTCTGTTACCATGCCAAACTTTTATTAATTCTAACCTACCCTACATTACCGTGACCATACAATTTCGCTTTACAAAGTAAGTTTCTGTGCTGATAAGTAATAATATTACATTTGCTATCTTGAAACAATACATTATCGAGAATCTAAATAAAATAAGAATATCTATGTATCTAAGTATAGTTAAATATTATATTCATTTAATTTTAATAGTTAAATAAATATTTATGTAAGTTTATAATAATATAATATATATATTTAAGTATGTCTATTATAATATAATGGTGTTATTAATATAATAATTACTCATATACATATAATATTATATCAGATATATTTAATATAATACTTGTAGTAAGATACTTAAAAAGTGAGCCATAATTGTTTAGGCTTGTCTTTTAATTTAATCTAGTAGGCATTAGGTACTTGTTTTGTTAAGTGCATTACATAGACTGTGACAACATAATTTTTAATTAAGTTCATCCAGAACGGAAACACTAAACCCCAAGATACAATTAATATTAGTTTGGGGTTTAGAATTTACAAAAGTTTTTGTAATTATGTTTCTTTTGGCTCAATAAATACATTTTGATTTTGATTGATTGATATTACTTTCTAATATCTCCTTTCCGAACCCTAAAATCGAACCAATAGAGTTTTCTTTTTCAAAATGAATATCCTTGGAACAAAACAATTTCGTAGTTAAAGTATTATTGTTACAAATTAATTTAAAATCACAGTCCTTCACATTGATTTTTAAATAATCATTAATATCTTCAAGTTCATAGGAACCCTCGGATATTTTAAGACTATCATCTTGACCATAATATAATGTGTTGTTTCTTTCATCTATGTTTGGGATAGAATTAAACGTTGAAAAATATAAAAGACCGCATTCGTACTCGCTGTTGAGTTGCAGAGGTGTTGAATAATATGTTGATAAACAAGAATCGTTCCCTGTTATGGATAACGTAAAAGACATGATGAGAGTGAAGACCAGAGTGTCAGAACATGTTATTTATAAATGATTATCCCAAAATTGACGTAAGAATTTTATACATAAATGTCCACAGTTTAATGTATCATACGATTGATATTGATTAAAGTTATAACAAATGTTTACGTGACGTAAGTAACGAAAAAGTTCTAAAGGTGGTTTAAGATCACCAAAACTATAAATACCAAAATACCAAATACTCGCAGATGTTATTTATTTTTGCGTAGGCTACCCAGTGAGTTCCAGGTCTATCAGAACTGTCTAAGTTCACAACTGCACATTCATTCTTATATGGTTTCTTCGGTAGTGTATCCCGCATGAACACTCCTCGAAAGAACGGAACATCCGAGGCGAAATTTAAGATGTCTAGATTAGTGAGTGCGCGAGAAGGTAGCCTTTTTTTTAGTTTTTATCTGCCGAACAAATAATCCTGCTCCTTTCTTATATGGTTTTATATAAAGACCTTTACCAATCGCGATAGATTCCATAATTTTATTGTGGCGTTCTGATTCCAGCAAGTTCTTTTTAGTTGCTTGATAATCGTTAACTGCTTTAGCAATGCCTGCTGCACCTCTTGCTAACGATCCTAATGCCGAAAGGCCTGCGAATATTGGAATAAGTGGTAATATTCCACCAGTTTTTGGTATTGGAATAATACGTGGTAATTTTACACGACAATTTTTAGGAAAACATTTTTTTGCTGCTAAGAGCATAAATTTAATAGCAGCTTTATTATTTTTAGGCTTATATTTTTTTAATTGATCAGTCAAACTTTTGACAATCTTCTTAAAATTTTTGACACCACTGCCAACTTTGACTTTTGTTTTCATTACTTTATTCACCAACCAAGAGGCAACTTTTTCTCCTTTACTAGCGTCTTTGGAACGCATACGTGTCTTAGCCATATTGATCAATCGAATATCAGCCTTTTTTCTATCTTCACTATTATTAGAAATATATGCAATATCGTGTTGCAAACAAGCGATATCTAATTTGTTGATTCCTTTTTCTCCTCTTGCTAAGCGTTCCCGTAAACGTGTACCTGGACTCAGTTCCTTGATCCGTTTGCAGATTTTGAGGGGACCTTACACATTTCATTATATCTAAGAATGAAGATGCAACTTCAGTCTTTGTTTTAGTTTTTAGTGGTTTCACCCATGCAAACTTAGAGAATGCATCAATAACAACTAAGATAAATTTATATCCTCTGTTTTCACGGGCAAATGATTTAATATCTATTAAATCTGCTTGCCACAGGTCACCTATCCCTTTTAAGGTCACATGTCGACGTGAAAAATTCCGACGTGCTTGTTTATGGATCTCGTCAATAATTTGTTGTCTACTCATGATTTTTGTACCCCTCTGAGTAAATTGGTAATTTCCTCTTTTGTGTAATAATTTTTATTTATTTTTACTACTAAAGAATTTACTTGATTTTGTATTTTCCTAAGGTCATCATAGATTTCTAGTCTCGAAGGTATTGACTTTATGAGTTGATCGACGTAGGCTTTATTAGTTGCCTCGTCTGAAGTTCGTGGTAACTTCAAACCTTTCAATCTAGCATGACGTAAGTCTATATCACCCTCTATATTTCCTGATTGTCGCAATCGTTTGTGTACATGATGAACAAATTTATCAATATTTATTTTATGAGTGTTGACTCGATGACAGGTAATAAAATACTGGTATTGTGTATGAATTCATAGTTATATATTTAATCAATGATACCACTTTCCTGTAATTCATTCAATATTGAAATTATTTCTCCATCTAGACCAGTATTACCCGCATCACGTGATGCTATAAGAAGTTTTAATCTTTCAACTAGTTCATTAGGGTCATCCCAATAAACAGAATCAGTATTTTTTTTCATTCGTTTCAATAAAGGCAATCCGGAACCTTGACATAAATTTTCAGTACTGCTGGTACAGTCTTTATTATTTTTAAATAGCGGCTTAATGATATTTAGGAGGGATCAAACCCTTGTTAGATTTAATTGGTTTAGTTGAATCGAAATCTCTTCGATGTGCATTAGTGAGCAACAGTAGTTGCTTATAGTTTTCCAAATCTATTGAGGTGATAAGATCCATATCAGGAGATTTGTTAAACAAAAATTCTGTTAATCCTGGTGTTGTGATATATTTGTTACCGTTCACTACAATGGATTTGTCTTTTAGAGTAACTCTAGATGACCCTAACATGTGTTTACCCCGAACCATTCTCACACCAAATGGAACATCTTGGTATACACCGGAACTCATCAACCAAGAGAGAGAACTATTAAGGCTTTCATCACTACCCGCTGCTGTGTTGTATGATGTATTAGATAAGTTTAAATTATGGTTTTCGTTTTCAGATTCACTCGTACCGCTTTCGGTTTCAGATACAAGCAAACTTTTTGGTTCAGTTTGTTTTGATATTACAGTCAGCCTTCTTTTACTTTTTACGTCAGCAGTATCACTTTCATTGAATTGACTTTCAGATAGCTCATCAGAGTTGCTACGCTTACGCTTTTTGATTAGCATCCGTGGGGACATTTCCGCTTGTAAGTCTTCATTTGATGGAATCCTTTGAATATTTTGTTTCGAAATCTGGTTTAAAGAATCAGTTATGGGTTTAAACATTGTTTCTAGAACTAAATTATTGTTATTTGTATGTTCTTGAATCTGCTTTACTTTTCTTCTAACTGCATCGGCAGATTTAACTATTTCTTTTTTTAACGTCTTTTCCAGGTCCATTATTATTTCGTGTGTCTAGTCTCTGCGACATCAAATGTTATAGTGATTCAACTAATGCCTTTCAAGGACATAAATAGAAATAAAAAATGTTATTCAACAATAAATGTATCAAATTTAAATCGATAGCAACCACTGTTTTCTTCACAATCCTTGTTTATAACAAGATAGCTATACGGTTCGCTCCAAATTTTGGAACACATTTTTTTAAAATTATTCCAACTCATGTCTACATTTACGTGCTCATCATAAACATGTTTCATATTTATTTCATCTTGCTTGAAAAGAATTATAAGATTGGCGTTGTCACGTACAAGTTGTTTTGGTACTTTAGTGTACGTTTGATTTAGATAAAAAGAATCTATATTTTTATGTCTACCCATTGCAAAGTAGTCTCTAATACTGCTTTGGTTTCCACATGCTACATCATCAAATATTATGATAGAGTTAGGCATAGCCTTTTCAGGTGTTTAATATTTATGCTTCGGAACGCACCTCTTTTTGTTGCGCGACTCGGACCGCGAGTGATCGGAAACGAAACTAGCAGCTGTCACTTATATAGAAACGAGATGACGAGTTAGAGGTTACTTTTTTGACAGGGAAAAAATGTCGGCACATGGCATTCGGGCCTTGGCTGTATTTTATTGTAATAATTGTCTAACACAGGTGTCGGGCCTGGTCGGAGTGTTAATTATAATAATCGTCGGGAATAAGTAGATTCACGTCATCGGAGTGAGTGCTTCGTGTTGTGGAAGAGTATGTGATTCGGGGATCAATTCGTCGCATTCGGACAGCGACCCTTTGTGTCGGCAAGCAACACGACGGCGACAGCATCGGGCTACGACGAGAGTAAGATTCGACTCCTCTCCCCTCACCCCCCGTGTGCTCCTTATCCCGTGTTCCTGCCTCGAATTGAGCTTTCGAATTCCGGTCCACGGCGTCAAAGGTCAGTTCCACTTGTGATACTCCTGGTGAAAACCAACCCTAACAAGATTCCACGCCCGTTCGGTTGAGGCGTGGAATTAATCATCAGAGCTTAGTATGTTTTCGTTTTCATGATATTTTGCGAACCCCACAGAAGGAACTAAACTCAAAACACGTTCCAAATATATATATTTAGGTTGGTATAAGGTTTTGGAGTAAATATAAACATTTTTAAAACAAAGCCCTTCTTTATGCAGTAAGAGACCGATCATCAAATTAGTTTTACCACAGTTCGATGGACCACAAATTATACATCGAATAGAGTTGGGTAAGAGAGAGCCGTGTCGTCCGTTTCGTTTTATTCTGTCGAAACAATACTTTTCAAACAGTAATGATTGCTTTTGTTTAATAAATCTCATATTTATTGAAATGGTTTAAACTCTACCACTGTTCGGAAACAAGTGTAATATTATTGTGTTTACATTGAATTTAAAGTATTTTTAATTGTCAGTCTTGACGTATTTATCAAACTGTAATAAGCGGTCAACGAAATAAAATTAGGTGAGGGTTATTGTTACATTTGAATCAATTATAAATCAAAATAAATTCTTTCCATGCTTCCCTTCGCCTTTCCATACATCACAGCTCAATTTAAACACGTTCAAGCCGAAGCGGCAACGCGAAGCGTTGTGCGACGCGGAGAGGAGCGGAGCGAACGGCTCGACCGATATGTCCCAAGATCCGATCACAGTAGACGGCCGAGTGATGGAGCAAGTGGAGGAGTATAACTACCTAGGGCAGATCATCAGACTGGGACGGGACTCGCTGGATCGCGAGATTGACCGAAGAATCCAGCTTTCTTGGGGAGCATTCGGAAAGCTCAAGGACGTCTTCCACTCCAAGATCCCTCAATCGCTGAAGACTAGAGTCTATAACCAGTGTGTTCTCCCGGTGATGACTTACGCTTGCGAGACATGGACGCTTACTGCCGGGATGATGAACAAACTTAGAGTCACACAAAGAGCGATGGAAAGGTCGATGCTCGGAGTGTCCCGCCGCGACATGATAAGAAACGAGCTCATCCGCCAACGCACTAAAGTTACCGATATAGTAAAACGAGTCGCGCGACTTAAATGGCAATGAGCTGGACACATCTGTCGCAGAAATGACGGAAGATGGAGCTCTAAAGTTTTGTTCTGGAGACCCCGCACAGGAAAAAGAAGCGTTGGGAGACCTGCGACACGGTGGTCCGACGACATAAAGATCACGGCCGGCCTATCCTGGACGAGAATGGCCGCGGACCGCACAAGATGGAGGACAACTGGGGAGGCATATGTCCAACGATGGACGGTGAAATGCTGAAGAAGAAGAAAGAAGAAGAAGATTAATCCTGTTAATATGGTTGACGTTTTCTATATTTGAAAATGATAATTTTTTCTTTGATCTTTGCCTGCGTTAATTTTTGAAATATTTCCATTCGGTGGAAAGGGTTCACAATGTGTTCACAATTTTTTAAGCAAAGATGGAGTTGTGTTAATTTTAGGAACGGAGGTATTATAGTTGTCTGATAAGTTTTTCGCTAGTTTTTTTGTCAGAAAGTTTGTCGAATGATAACCATTCGAGAAGCTAAATCTTAGCTAGATTCAGCTGTTTGCCTTCGTATTGTAATAGAGAGATTTCTAGCGTTAGGTAGGTTAGTGTTAAGCCGCGAATAATTGTATGATGGGATCATAGGGTGTTATAATTTAAGTTTTTTAAGGTGCATAGCCTTCACCTTAAGTGTAGTTAGGTTTATATTAAGTAGAATCTACACCCTAAGAGTAGTTAGGTGGGTAACTTAACTTATGACCTTCGGTCAGTTTATTCTATTTCTTGTCAATTTTTTCTTATTCATGTCAATGTTTTGTTTTGGTACTGGTCTTATGCGTGATCAGAATTTAATATTAGGGTACTCGATGTTATTTAAAATTATGCTTGCGGCATATTTATGTTTTCTAGATTTCAAGCATAGCAAACTAACTTAATGTTAACATTTAATGTTTTTTAGATATTAGACTTTGAGATAGGGTTGTCATTTTAGATTTTAGACTTTGAGTTAGGGTTGCCACTTTGAAAAAAAAATATTTTTTCCGTTGTTTTTTTTTTTTTGAAGGGAGGGGGAATGTTTGTAAGGTTCGATATTTGTTTATGCGATTATATTGTATACGGGCCTCTTTAGAGTGGGTGTTCACTTTGACACTGTTACTTATTTTGTAGTTTTAAAAAGAAAGAGGCTGGGATGTGAGAAGTCAATGTGACACACTTCACCTTAGGCTTCGGCCAGCGACTGAGCTAAATTATATAGTGAGGATTAGCGTAATGGCTATCGAGCCAGTTGTGGATCCCTTTTATACAAAGTGTAAATATACTAAATAAATAAAAACACACACAAAAACCAGTCAAGTCTTATAATTTATAATTCAAGTATCTCGGAGAAGTGCTCAAGATTCCTACAGTACCTAGACAAGTTTTGAAGCGTAGTAAAAAGCTTTTTAATTTTAATTTTTAATTTAAAAAACAACTTTTTATTATAAGACTTAACTCCACTTAAAATGACTGCCCGATTTGAGGGCTGATAACTAATTGAATGCTCCCAGCGTCTCTACAGGCTTCCAAATTACAAACATAGGTCATCTCAACTTAACGTAGCCACTCTTGGACCAGCAAAGTATCACAGATAGACTAAACATCCATTCTAGGAAACTATCTGTGCCTACGACCTAAGTGCTGATGAAGCATTGACAGTCAGCACTTCAGGTCGAGAGGAGAATATAACTCCTCCCTCCTTAAGAGTAGAATAACCTGATGAACAGTTATTTTATTTTATTTATTTGACACAAATCCACAGTTATGATGATGATCAGCGTGATTCGGCCAAAGACTCTGAAGACAATCTTTCTTAAGGTAATTTACAGTTAAACACGAAACAATCAAAAATAAAAGTACATAAAAAACAATGGTAGCAAGGCTTATTCTATTCACATACACTCAACTGTGATTTTCACTATCACTAAGGGCGATGCTCTGTTTCACAACACGGGATAGGTAATTCGACTCATCCAGGTTGACGTCTTCCATGTTAACTGCAGGTATGCTGAAGGTGTCATGACGTTTTAGGTCTGGTAGCATGATTATTGGAACTTTCGCGTAGCTCATACTGTCTATGAAGGATCGTGCACGATGCAATTGTGTACGTCACATGGTTCGTCAATTGATAATATGTATGTACCAGTTATGGGTTGTCGCGTGTCATCAGTGTTGCAGCTCCTTGTCAGGATCGCTTTGTTTCTTGAATACAGGATCCGGCTGTTAGGTCCAATTTATTGCACTTTTGTAGCTTCGATGCATACTGGAACTTGAAGTCAGTGATTTTGGTTAGTGTCAAACCTCATAAGTTGTTCTATGCAGATCTCCTTGGGATAGATGACTCGGTTTTTAATGGTGCATAGGAACTGCTCTTCAGCTATCCGTCTGCATTGTTTCATGATTGGTAAGTATGTTGAACCTCTTGCCAATAGTTAAGGATATTTAGATATGATTAAAAGGTTTTTGATTTTCAGGTTCATGGAATATGGGTAAAGGATAGAGTTTAAAATAATTATAGGTACTGTTGTCAATCGTGGGCACTTTCAATATAAATATTATATCTTTACCTTTCATATAAGATTTTAGAGTAAAAGTATTTTCCAATTTTATGAGATTCATTAAATATACTTTATATATTAAGTTTTCTATTTCAGATATTAGTCCAAGGTGAAGAAGTAATTCTGTGGAGTTTACAATTGATTGGTGTAAGAGAGATACCCTGCTGAAAGCCAATGCAATTTCAATTTTACTTTACTTAATATATATTGTACGGAATTAGGTGCACTGGTGCGCTCCAAGGTGAATGCGATTCTTGGATGACATTAGCTTTCTAATAATTTCGCAACTTGTACTTTTATTTCGGCTGCCTGAACAGGTGCCTGCCTACACGGTTTTATATATACCGGCTTTTCATTTTTAGTCCTAATAGAGTG
Source organism: Argyresthia goedartella (assembly GCA_949825045.1). Taxonomy (NCBI): domain Eukaryota; kingdom Metazoa; phylum Arthropoda; class Insecta; order Lepidoptera; family Argyresthiidae; genus Argyresthia; species Argyresthia goedartella. Next base: position 36,024,417 of record OX463821.1, read on the forward strand.
TTTGACCTGGTTGGAAAAGGACAAGGGTAATTTTTCGCAGTAAAGTATATCTTTGTATTCTATACAGATTAAGTGTATACGCTCGCATATAGGGATAAAACTAAGTTTACTTAAATAAGTAAATTCAGGTATTATTATTATTACTTTTCTTAATATTAACTTAACTATAGTTGACATGCGAGAGGTTCGATCCCATGCCAACAAAATGAGCAACAGAAGAGAAAAGATGGAAAGTCCACAAGTTCACTCACCGAAGAATCTCTCCCGTGCTCGTACTTCGTCTAGTCCAGGGGCTGCTGTTGCAGTCGACGCTTCTGGGCGGCTATGAGGCGGCTGCTGCTGCTGGCTGCTTGTCTTTTTTGGTTGTTCGTATGGATCGCGGAATGCTTTGTCGCGTAGAGCACCTCACGGAATCTATAAGATTTTATTTCCGATTTGCGGGGTCTGAAAAGCCTTATTACCACGATCCTACCGGAAATTTCTAAAGCGTAGTAAAAAGCTTTTTAAAAACAACTTTTTATTATAAGACTTAACTCTTCTTGAAATGACTGTTTGATTTAAGAGCTGACAACTAATTAAACGCTCCCAGCGTCTCTACAGGCTTCCAAAGTACAAACATACGTCATCTCAACTTAACGTAGCCACTCTTGGACCAGCAAAGTATCACAGATAGAGTAAATATCCGTTCTAGGAAACTATCTGTACCTACAACCTATGTGCTGATGAAGCATTGACAGTCCTTCAGGAGCTCTATTTTTGAATCACTCGTGTGACATAACATATCGCATGAGAAATATGTCACGTTCCAGCGAATGGCATGTGTAGCCATGACAGGCTGCATCAGGTCAACGCCATCAGCGGCACTGGAAATCATGCTAGGCATACCAACATTGGACTTATTCGTACAGTAGGAGGCCAAATCGGCGGCCATAAGGCTATACAGTACTGGACAATGAAAAGGACAAATAGCAGATGTGCAGGACACTGCACAATTCTAGAAAAAGCATTCGGGGAAGTGCCGGAAGCCATTATTGGAATTGATCGCATAAAACAGAGTTCCTATTCGGTAGGAAATATGAAATCACAGCCAAGGGCTTGGAAACACCAACAATACCAAATCACAAAAGCATAACAATATACAGTGATGGCTCAAAGAAAAGCAAGAACACAGGCGGAGGTCTTTTCTCGCCGGAGCTTGACATTAAACTTTCCCTAAGCTTCGGAAAGGAGACGACAGTGTTGCAAGCTGAAACACTGAGTCTTCTACACGGGGCAATGCACTTGATAAATGATGCAGAGGGGAATGACATAACCTTTAAAACGGACTGCGCAGCCCTACTAAGCTCACTAAAAAGACCGTTGACAAAATCAAAATTCATACTAGAATGCCACAAGGCACTCAACAGGCTAGGTGAGAAAAACAAAGTCACTGTCCAGTGGGTAAAATGTCACCAGGGTGACCAAGGCAACTGGGAGGCAGACAAGCTAGCAAAATCAGGGGCAGAAAGGCCAGCAATTGGCCCTCCAACATTCTCGCCCTTATCAGCGGAAGCTCTACGAAAAAGGCTCAGAGAATCCACAGTACAGCAACAAAACCTATTATGGTCTAGCAGAGAAGACTGCAAAAACACAAAACTTTTTATAGACAAGTATAACCATAAATTTACGAATTACTTAATGAGACTGCCACGCAGTAAAATAAAAATACTAACAAGCCTTATTACAGGCCATTGTACACTAAACAAACACTTGACAATTACAGGTGCAACGAACAGCCCTCTGTGCAGGGGGTGCATGGAAGTGGATGAAACAGTAGAGCATATGCTACTGGCATGTCCATCCACAACAGAAACCAGGATGGCTATCCTAGGAGACACAACAAACACCCACGAGCTCCTAGAACACCCAGGCTCCTTCTCCAGCTGGTGCAGGAGTTGGGATGGCTGAAGTAGATGTGCAGGCGAAGGGGACATGCACAAAGGCCCCGCTCAAGTGGGCCAGGTGCAGGCACTACAGCCCCCTTGTAGAAGATAGAATATGTCACGTTCGACTGACAAGTCGCATGACGTTGATTTTCTGCATTTTTGAATCGTTCGTCATCGGTGTTGCCAATAAATTTGGAAATGTTGATTTTTATCCGTTACACGCAGTAAAACTAAAAACCGGTAAATATCGCATAGAAAACGGAACGTCAAATGCTCTCATATTATAGGCTGTATGACAGTGCCTGTTCAATTAAGCTGCCTACTAAATCCTAGCAATAATATGGAACAACTCGGGCTGTCCAATCTGTCGCAAATGTCACATATTTGACGTTTTGGATTCCAATTTGAAAAAACGCGCGAAAACAGCAAACTCTGACAGTTCAAATTGTGTTGACACAGTTGACATTAGCTTTGACGTATTTGACGTTTATTCTACTATTCGACTTGCGCAACGAGTGGTGCTGACCACTCGTTGCCACCTTTACAGATTAATCTGAATTATTTATTACACCATATTCGGGGAAGTAAAGCACACACATAAAACAAACTTAAATTCTTAAACATTAAATTTATATACGTTCATTATTTCTTTTAAATTTGCAAATAAAAAATTATGATGGTAATTGTTAACTACTCAATCGTCACAAAAAAAAACGAAATATCTTACGAAAATCACTAAACAAACAATAGTACATTACGCTACAAGGGAAGTAAGTGAGCTATTACGGAACGAGATGCAATTTGGTGCCCGTGCGAGCTTCGCTCGCAAAGGGCTCTAAGGATCGAGTGCAGCCGAGATATTTAGACGCCCGAGCGAGCGAAGCGAGCAAGGGCGGATATAGTTCGAGGGTGCAATAGCTACCTACGACCCGAGAGAAGTATACTATTTTACACCTTTCTTGCGAGGAAAATAGAACACAACAAATAAAAAAAAACAATGTAATTTAAATTCATATTGTTCAGGCTTCTCGGCACCTAATGACCTCGCAGGGGCCCATCAGCTACGAGGTAGCGTAGCGATCAGATGCCAAGAAGTGTGAACGTCGGCGATTCACCGAGCTAATACTTATGAGTCGATCTAACCTGGTCTGTGCTTCGGTCCCGTCAACTTCCTGTCTCTCTGCAAGGCCCGGGTGCACCCTAGGCTCTTCTTGGTAGACAGGTTCTTCAGCCAACCAGGTATGACTGGCAGGCCAGCTTCGACGAGCACAGTGTTCCAACACAGGTTATGTTACGTGGGAAAAACCAATCGGCCACGTAAATGCGAACTTTATCTGGTTCGGGGAACCACAACACACTCAGCTATATAGACAATCCTGAGGGGAACCCGAATACAATTCCAGATGGCTTACGATTTAATTTCAATACCCTATACCAATACGCGTTACATCGCGAGGGCTTTTTGTCTGTCAGTTGTCAAAAACTGCTAGGTTGGCAGCTAACGTCAAATTCAAAATGGCCGTTCCGAAACCATCGATCGAATATCGATTTGGAATCGAACAATCACCCGCCCGGACAGGCACCCACCTGTCCCCTAATCTACGGGCAGCCGAGACAACGTTGCTACCGCTCGTTTTAGAACCGAGCCTCCTACTAGAACCTCTGCAGACCGGGGGGTCCCGTCCTTGCCAGGGAACAAGTTAACAATGCGCCCCCTGCGCCAACGTAGTGGCGGTAGGTTAGCATCCTTAACCAGAACGAGGTCACCAACACTAGGGGGGCTGGTTTTGTCAGTCCACTTAAGGCGCTGTTGTAAGATATGCAGATACTCGAGCGACCAACGCTTCCAGAAATTCTGAGTAAACTGCTGCAACATCTGATACCTTGACAACCGATACAATTTCACTCCCTCGAAGGGGTGCTCGGGCAACGCGTTAAGTGGCTGTCCTATCAAGAAATGGCCTGGGGTCAGAGCCTCCAGGTCATTTGGATCCGAGCTGAGCGGACACAACGGTCGCGAATTGAGAACGGCCTCGATCTTACAAAACAATGTCGCGAGCTCCTCAAAAGTCAGCGCGGTCTGACCTACTATACGCCCCAAGTGCGTCTTAGCTGACTTAACTACGGCCTCAAAAATCCCACCCCAGTGGGGGCAACTCGGTGGGCTGAAGGTCCACTGTATACCCCGACGGGAGAGGGCCGTTCCAATATCCACTTTATTTACATTCAAAAAGTTGACTATCTCTCGTAAGTATCGTTCCGCACCGACGTAGTTAGTGCCGTTATCAGAGCGGATCAAAGTTGGAAGTCCCCTTCGAGAAACAAACCTATCCAAACAAGCAATGAAAGCCTCTGTCGAGAGATCAGCAACGAGCTCGAGGTGTACCGCCTTGGTGGATAAACAAACAAACACACATGAGCTATACCGGTCCAGCAGAAACCCGGCGTCAGGGTCCTCAGCCTTCTGGGTAACATGCACGGCCGCTCTGGGGCCATGATCCGAAGATACTACTACATGGCTGTGGGGCCAGTCCGATTCTCTCCTGGCAAGCCAGGGTGGTCCCCACCACAAATGGTGTCTAACGAGTTCAGGAGCCCGACATCCCCTGGATGCACAATCAGACGGGTTCAATTCTCCTGGTACATGTCTCCAGGTCAGTGGGACCTCAGACGACACAATCTGGGAGACACGGTTCGCAACAAAAACCTCTAAGTTATGGACCGAAGCCTTCAGCCAGCACAAAATAATCTGGCTGTCCGTCCACGCGTACACCGTATCCTCCAAAACCACTGACCCACGCAACACTGTTAGAGTGTGATTCAAAAGTTTGGTCAAAAGAGCAGCCCCGGACAGTTCCAGTTTTGGAATCGTCATCCTTGTCCGAATAGGCGCTACCTTGCTTTTTGCCAAAACCAAACGCACGTCGACCTCCCCGGTGGAGGTGACGGTTCGCAAATAAACCGCTGCCGCAAACCCTCGTTCAGAGGCATCACAAAACCCGTGAAGGGTTGCCCTGTAATCCCCAGCAGGGACCAATTTCCTCGGCAGCGATACTTTATTTATATTGAGGCCCAACCATTTTGCTAAATCATTTGATACAATGCAGCCCTGAACTCCAGAATCTAATAGGGCGCGAACGTATGTTGGGTTGCCCGCCAAATCCCAAACAAGCACAGAGGCGATCGGTAACACCACCGTCTCCGGTTGGGGGGCAACAAATTGTCGGGCCGCAAATTCCTAGCGAGGGCCCCCGGGGCCCCACTGTGCCTGTTACCGATCAGGTAGGCAGCTATACGCCAGAGGGTCCCATTGTACAAATGGCCCACGCGCCGGTTCCATTGCCACCCTACGACGCCCCCCGAAGGGGGGTGGGCGTGAATTCAACCGTGGCCGCTCCATGCGGGTAGGCGGGAAAGTACAATGTACAGCAGTAGGTACGACCATTCACCAACCGGAAGTCCAAGATTCTCTAGGGCCTTGGTGACGGACAACAACGGGTTCAAAACCTCCGTCTGTATGGCCCCGACCTTGATCACAACCGGAATACTAAACAAACGGTTCAGTTGGGCATCGGCCAACCTCCGTTTGTTATGGTAACGTCTGACCAACAATTGTCTGGCCGTTTCATAGTTACCCTCCGTAACTGTCAAATGAGCGACCAGCTCCCTAGGCTCACCCCTCAATGCTGCCACCAGCTGAGCCATCTTGACAGACTTGGTATTGTCCGATCGCATGTGCACCAAACTGTCGAACAGATTGATGAAGCTCATCCATTCACTGGACACTCCGTCAAAAGTAGGCATAGTTATGGCCGGTAACCTGGACCCTGAACCCTGAAGCGGCAGAGGTGCTTCAATGTCACCACCATGGCTGGACTTGCGCTGTCTACGTATGTCCGCAGCCTTCTGCGTGATAGCAGCTGCCATCTCCATACATTGGTCGACATCCCCTAGCAACCGTGACAGCCTGTCAGGTGCGCAACCATCAACTGATTCCGCCTGCGCGGACAATTCGAGCACCCTGTTGTAACGTTCCTTAACGTCCATAGACCGCTCCAATACCACATCATGCCTATCTAAACGGTCTATCAGACCGTGTGCGGAGGAAAACCATCTGAGTTCCTTAGAAACACCATTCTGGATTTCAGATAACGACATGATCGGAACGATACTTACTCACAATTTGCAGTAACTCAATTTTATTGGACCCTCCAGTCTATAACCCAAACGAGGGAACCCTAAACCACAACTTAAACAATGCTGTTTTCCTTAAACAATAGGAACCGAGTTTTATATCTATATAAATTCTGTAAATACAATTTAGTTTCCCTTTATCATTATAACACACACAGATAGTCAATATTAGTTCAAGTTATAAATTGCTATAAACTGAAAACAATGTAATAGCCTGCTATCAATAGATGTAACTACCTATGTTAACCAAACATTCATTAGCATTACTAGACCACTAATAGATTGACTAACTGGTACTTCAATGCAAATTTCAATTCACCTACAATGTACCTAAGTTGAGTACCTACTATTCTGAGTCACATCTCAGTACAACTGGTCATTTAGGGAAAACTGTAATATCTGTCTGTCTACTACCAGCAATAGACTTATAGCTTACATTACTACCAATCTATGTGGATACAGGAACAACACCAAGTTAGCTAATAACCGCCTATACCTACAGATTGATAGTCCCAAATCGTGGGTTCCTGGAGCCCTTGACGGCTGCAAATCTCAGGAAACCACGCTCTTGCTACCAAAATGTTCAGGCCTCTCGGCACCCAATGACCTCGCAGGGGCCCATCAGCTACGAGGTAGCGTAGCGATCAGATGCCAAGAAGTGTGAACGTCGGCGATTCACCGAGCTAATACTTATGAGTCGATCTAACCTGGTCTGTGCTTCGGTCCCGTCAACTTCCTGTCTCTCTGCAAGGCCCGGGTGCACCCTAGGCTCTTCTTGGTAGACAGGTTCTTCAGCCAACCAGGTATGACTGGCAGGCCAGCTTCGACGAGCACAGTGTTCCAACACAGGTTATGTTACGTGGGAAAAACCAATCGGCCACGTAAATGCGAACTTTATCTGGTTCGGGGAACCACAACACACTCAGCTATATAGACAATCCTGAGGGGAACCCGAATACATTCCAGATGGCTTGCGATTTAATTTCAATACCCTATAATAATACGCGTTACATTGCGAGGGCTTTTTGTCTGTCAGTTGTCAAAAAACTGCTAGGTTGGCAGCAACGTCAAATTCAAAATGGCCGTTCCGAAACCATCGATCGAATATCGATTTGGAATCGAACACATATCAAAAAACTAATGAGGTACCTACATATTAATTTTAATGTGATTTTAATAAAAAGTTGTGTGTGTAATTTCTGAATTAGATATTGGGAAAGTATGTAAATTTTAATAAAGTAAAATACTTTCCCAATATCTAATCAGAAATTACACACACAACTACTTATTAAAATTATTGTTTATTGTTATATTATAACAATTATTAAAATGCAGTTTTAATGGTTGGCCAGGTATGTATACTGTCTGAATTAAATTTTGGGACATTGATACACTGTCTTCAACCAATCTAGACGGCCCTGGTTGCGGTTCTTCGAAATAACCACTACTAGTATGTGTGCGTTTTAGCTCTATTTGCGGGTCAATGTTCTTTATAGAATTGGTGATTTGGTTTCATATTTTAGTCTTGTTCCCAACAGACTCTTCGATGTAGCTCTCTGCGACTGTGTTAGACTTCCATCCGCCTAGTCTTTTGATGGCAGTAATATTCGCACCAGTATCCGCTAAATAGTTGCAGAAGTCCTGCGGAGACTGTGCCCAGTGTATAGTTCAGGATCAGGTAGCTTTAAGAACACGGCCACTTCTTTAGGTACTGATACCAGTTTATTTTTGCCCATCGGCTGGCGAATGCATTCACCTTTACGGAATCCCAAGAAAAAGTATTTTCTATCATAGCCTGTGTGTGGGTCGCTTCTCTATATACTTTTTCACAATTTCGACGAAGTCTTTATCAACGACGAATGATCTATCTACGCTTGTTCTATTGTTATTCAATTTTACTATTATCAAGTCATTGGTCATTGTGACATCATCTAATGTAAGATTTTTGAGTTCTTGGCTTCGACAGACCCCACAGATTCCTAATATAAAAGCAACCTGAAACAAAAAGAAAAAAAGTGACTAAAGTAACAGAAATAAGACTAGAATTGACTATGATAGATTGGGTCATCCAAAATGGACTTAAATGTAGTAAAAGTTAAATTTAATAATTAAGTTATAGATACTAATACGAATACATAATGTAATAGTACACAGTACATACCTTTGTTGCTAAAAATTGATCATCTGGAGCGTTTTCGATAAAGGTTTGTACCTCTTTAGCACTGAATACTTTAGCTTTAGTGCTTTTAAATCCAACGGACTGCTTTTTCAGAAATGCAGTTAGTTTTTCATATTTATTAATCTTGACGTCATGTTTGGTGTTCAGTGTTGCTTTTAGCATAGAATATATGCTCCACAATGATGATGGTTTATATTGTTTTGATAGGTAATTAAAATATACAAGCAACAGATTTTCTGAGAAAGACTTGATTTTTTTTTCTGCACGCCATTTAATGAAGTCATCATAGCATTTTAAATACCTTTCTTTTGATTTATTTGGCAAAAGGTTGTCGATTACATTCTCAGCTTCCATATCCACTTCATCACTTGACATTTTTAATAAGGTAATTAATTTGAGATAAACTTTATCAAACTTCAAATAATATCGATTGAATTACCGCCAATCATTTTTTTTTGTGTTGGTTTAGTTTTTGACCAAGGAGGTTTGCATAGCTTGAACTGTAAAGTTGTATGAAAATCCATTACATATCAAGCATTGCTTGTTCTGCAAAGTAATTTGAAAATGGAACGTAGTTTTCAATGCAGACAATGAACTAACTTACATTCACTCTTTGAACGTAAGTAAGTAGGTCTTTACGAGCAAGGCAGGTGTAAAAAATAATACATATTGGTTACGACTTACGCACACGAAGATTACACATAGTACCTACCGTTCCCATTGCTTTGGTGCTGCAGCCTTTGAGTAATAATGTATTAATACTAGAGTAGGCGCGCAAACTGACTTTCTTGTAGCTATAAGTAGAGTGAATTCACTCAACACCAATTCAGTCTGTGCCAAGCGCTTGCCGAGCCGTGACGCTTGTGATGCGCGAGTAAGAAACTACATAATGCCGACATGTGCTCTGCGGTTCTGTAAAAACTACACCGTACAGACCAAAAAAGCCGAACATAACTTTTCATATTAATTACCCTGTATTATCAGTAAAATACGCATATTCAATAATATTTTGTGAATCACAAAAATCAACAGAGCGACCGTCATGTTTTCTCTTTGAAAATCAAAGAGTAACAAGATTTTTACATGCAGATTGTCATTTCCGAATACCAACGTATTATGCACGTCATATATTTTCTAAATTTTTATTGCACCTGAAAATTCACATTACAAACTTATGGAAAAGACATTTACAAAGGCAAGCTTATCTCTAACAAGAGATTTCTTCCAGCAAGCCCAAGATGATAAGGATAAATTTCATAGCAGTGACAGGTTGACCCTTGCGCAGAATTACCGCTCTTGTTTTACTACCGCAATCAATTAATGATAATTATCATCTGACGAAAATTTAAAGAACTGTCAATTTATGTATTTAACTCACTACAACATCACAACCAATGAAAAAAAAAACGATAAAAATATTGGATATGTGCATATTCTCTTTTATTTTATTCCCAAATACACATTATAGGTCGCCTGCGCTTAAAAGTATGCAACCAGTATAGGCAGGATTCACTCGATAGGTATACTTTTGGGCAAAAGCGACTGTACGTCTTCGGCATGTCACATCTGAGTGCAGATTTTTATCTATGACAACTGACACGCCCGCTCTCGTCAAGAGACCGGGCCCATATTTATACATTATTACTCAAAGGCTGCAGCTCGTTCTGGGACACATCCCCCAGCTGCTCCTTATCGGACCCGTACATTGTACAGCGTACAATTCGCCCTGCGCCCTGCGTCACACATTATCTAGGCTTCCACAGATCACCCGGCACCCGGCAAGAAACCTCCTTATTATTTGGGTTTTTAGGTAATTTGGTTTTTGGTTTTAAATTTGGTCAGTGGTTCTGCATACTGGATCTGGATCTGGACTTCTGGTAGTTGTTTGTTAATTTATTTAGTTACCTACTCTAGTTTTATTTTGCAGTTTTCTTACAAGAAAGTACCGGGAAAAGATCAATAATACACAAAATGTTAGTTATTCATCTAAATTTATTTTATCGCCTTCAAAGTATGCTCCTTCAGAAACGATACACTTACGCCAACGAATAGTCCAATCATAAAACATTTTTTAAACGCTTTTTCCGGAATTGAGTTCAGTTCTCGTCGCGAATTCTCCTTTATGTCTTCTACCGAATGAAAACGTGTGCCACGAAGTGGTAATTTGAGTTTAGGAAAAAGGAAGAAGTCGGCTGGAGCCATATCTGGTGAATAAAGTGGTTGCTCGATAGTATTTGTTGAGTTTTTGGTCAAAAATTAGTTTACAATTATGGCCTTGTGCGAAGGCGCATTATCGTGATGCAAAATCCAAGAATTTTCTTTCCACAAATCTGTTCTTTTTCGCCGAATTTGCTCCCTTAAATGCCGCATTACGCTCAAATAATATTTTTTATTTACCGTTTCACCTTCCGGCAAGAACTCCGAGTGCACAACACCTCAATAGTCAAAGAAAACAGTCAACATGACTTTAACTTTTGATCGACTTTGGCGTGGTTTTTTCGGTTTCGGTTCAGTTGGGAGCCTTTCGGCCGCTACCGCAACTGAGTTTCGTAACCAGGTGCGAAAGAAGAATGAAAACTCCTTGTTCGCAACCAGTTGCGAAAGAATACCTTTTATTCTTCTTTCGCAACTTGGTTTCGAAAAAGGACTTTGCAAATATGTGGTTGAGAAAAAAGAAAAGCGTAGTCCTAATTCGCAACCAATATCAGTAATATTACATATTAAATGGCTCTACTTATTAGTTACAAGTGGATTTACTAAGATTTTTTTAAGTTTAAGTGTGGAACACCAATACTACGAGGAGCTTAGCACAATCAAGAAAAACAATCAAATAGTAATGAGACTTTATTTTTATATTATCAATCTTAGACGCAGGCCGGCAGGCCTTAGTGGATTAATAATAAGCGTCGGTCATGGTATCGAACTACCATATTACATATGGGCAAATTATTTCGATACAATGACCGACACTTATTATTCCGCTCTTCAACTCTTCTATTGCCGAGGTTATTTCTTTATCAATTTCCTCGTACTCTTTGTTTTTCTTCTTGCTAACTTTTCTGAGGTCAAAGGACGTAGACTCAGTCTCCAAAACGTGAAGCAAATGAGCCAGAGTGGGATTTTTGCGGCCAACGTATTTATTAATTTTTGCATGCCAACCTTCTATATTATTATTAGTTCTAATAGCTTCATCATGACAGCAACATTCTTTCTCTATTTTATCTTTTGAAACCCATTGCTTCTTAAAGTAGGCATTAAATTTATTTATTTCTATACATACTGGACTCCTTGCCATAACATATCGATATCCTGTATTTATGAAATTTTGCGGTAAGCGAGCTAGTCCTATACATCTAGCGACGTGCCTCTTCTTAGGTCTTGTATTGATATTGAGAGCCTTAGCCTTCCTCCAGAGGCATCGGTTAAAATGATAGTAACATCCACGAAAAACAATTGTTGGGAATACTCTTCTGATGGCATGAATAGCAGCAAGTTCAAAATCCATCGTAATTTTTTTCGGTACCCATGTGGATAATGTGGTCTTTATCAAGTTGAACAGTATTTCGTAACTTTTCATTTTCTTATCGCACATCAGACAAAATAATAGTGGCGTTACACACTTGTTTTGTTCATTATACCCATGTATAGTATATAATTGTTTAAATCCTTTTGGACAACTTTTAAACGTGCCGTCGGCAAAAAAATGATGATACTTTCTAATTTGCTCTCTATTTTCTTTGCTACAAAACACAATTATTCTTTGGGAATCATCGTCATAATCCGCCAATAAAAACTCAGTATACTTTGCAGGTACAACAACGTCGCTTGGGTTTACAAACCGTACTTTAGGAGCACCTAATATTTTGTTACGTTCGTTATAGAGTCCAGTTTTCACACTACTGTATTTTGGTACTTCTTCTAGAAGTTGGATACCGCTATCGTTTATTTGCTTGACCACTTCGTCGTATTGCTGTTGTATTGATTGAAAATTACAGCTGCTTATCTGTTTCAGTTGATCGAATTCTTTTAGTACTATGTTTTTGGCATGGCTGGCCGTACAGTTTGCATCATGTTCATTAATTTTTTTAATCTCATTGCGCTGATTCAATGTTAAGTTCCCTTTGCAAATCGTTTCATTACAACACTTCCAAAATGAGTCCCCGTTTACATAAATTTTCTTACGGTGGAACCGGTGCCCGTCGTATAGCAGTTTTGTTCCTCCTCGTTTAGTTGATATAAAATCTAATTTGCTTGAGGTCGGAAAAATATTAGATGAAGACATTATTACATTTAAATGATGCACAGCACAACAGTGATGCACAACATAAATTATAAGTCATTATGGCAGAATTGTCAAGATTAGATAACAACCATTCATTTCAACTAGTACTAAGTACCTACGCACTCGAAAAAGTATGAGGTTGCGAATAAAGAACAGAAAATCCTTCACCGCTACTGGTTGCGAAAAACAAATGCATTATGCCTATAGTTGCGAACGAAGAATAAAAGGTATTCTTTCGCAACTGGTTGCGAACAAGGAGTTTTCATTCTTCTTTCGCACCTGGTTACGAAACTCAGTTGCGGTAGCGGCCGAAAGGGTTGGGAGGCGCCACTCCGAAGCCTGTTGACTAGTTTGCATGTCAAACTCGTAAACCTACGTCTCGTCACCAGTAACAATGCGTTTCAAGAATGTAGGGTCGGAATTGACTCGTTCTAGCATGTCCTCAGCGACTCTTATGCGATTGAGTTTTTGGAGAAAATTCAGGTCTTTTGGGACCAGCCGGGCAGCAACATGTTTCATACCTAAGTGATTATTTAAAATGGTGCGGATGGACTCGTGAGATACAGAAAGTTCAGCGGCTATCTCTCTCAAATTTGAATGAGGATGTTCAGTCACTAATTCCTTCACTTTTGCGACGTTAACTTCAGTTGAAGATGTTGATGGCCTACCAGAGCGAGGCAAATCTTCTATCACACCTCGACCGCTTTTAAACGTTTTGTACCACTCATAAGCACGTGTTTTTGATAAAATTGATTCACCGTAAGCCTTCTGTAACATTTTCAGTGACTCCGAACATGAAATTCCGTTGGCGATGCAAAATTTAAGACAAACTCTTTGTTCGATATTTTTGTCCATAGTGAAATTCGCAGAACACACTAGATATGATCTAACTAAAAACAGCACTATAATAAATATAAACAACAGATGCAACTCAAAATCCGCGCCAAAGTGGAAAACAGGTGTGCCAATGAAACAGCAAAAAAATAAACAAAAAATTTAATTGGGAACCATAGACAAATTACCCATTCCCGATACTTTTTTGACTGAATATATATATATTATGTAATTTTAGTCTTCATTTAAATGCCCGTTATTTTATTTATTTAAGTAATTCCTTAAATATTGAATTTATGTTTTTTTTGTCAATTTATAATTTAATAGTTTATTTTTATGTATAAAGGTATAATTTTCTTACTGTAGTAATTTAGGTAAAATTTGATTTGGTGAGCTGGGCAATTAACTCCCTTCTTCCACATAAAACACCGGGCCCTCCTGCAACGGGGGAACAAACTAATAAGACTGCGTAGCAATGACTCTCGTAGTAATATGCAGTACAAGCGTGGCTCTTGGCTACATACTTGAAAGCTGGAGGAGGGTGAAGGTGGTGTTCCTTCCGAAATCTGGAAAGGACCACTATACAGAACCCAAGGCCTTCAGACCAAAAAGCCTCACGTCATTTCTGCTGGACATACTAGAAAAACTTTGTGACAGGGGTATAAGAGACGGACCCATGAAATCCAAACCAATTCACCAAATTAACAGAGACAGCCTTGCACGCGGTGGTTAGATAAATAGAAAGCTGACATCGACATCGAAGGCGCGTTTGACAAAATAAACTTCAGCAGTATCAGAACAGGACTGAGTCTATTAGGAAAAAGGCCATACCTGATAAACTGGATCAATAAAATGCTTGAATCTAGGATAATCTCCCTGGCAATAAGCGAAAAAATCAAATGCAAAATAGGAAAGGGCGGTCCACAGGAAGGAGTACTGTCGCCACTCTTATGAAACTGTATTTCTCGGCATCACTATTGACGCCAGACTTAAGTGTGGTCCCCATATTGTAAAATAAGCTCATAGACTTAGCTCCGCAGCATATGCGGTTAAAAGATCAGGGAATTGACTGACGTTGCAACTGCTAGGCTTGTATATTTTAGTTATTTCCATAGCATAATGTCCTACGGCATACTACTATGGGGACGGGTTGCTGACATTGAGACCATCTTCATTTTGCAGAAGAGAGCGATCCGATTTATTTTTAAGCTATATAATAGAGAATCTCTGAGAGATTTATTCAAAGAAACCAACATCCTAACAGTTGCAAGTCAATATATCTATGAAAACATAATGTATGTGAGGAAAAATATCAGTAGCTTTAAAATCATTGATAGCCGCCACAATGTGCAAATTACAAATAAACATAAACTTTCTTTTCCAATGTTCAGACTCACAAAAGTTAGCAGTTCTTATATGGAACACTGTATACGCTTTTACAATAAAATTCCGCAAGAAATACAAAACTTAACTGAAGCCCAATTTAAAAAATGTATATGTATAAAGCGCACTTTGTGCACAAAAGCCTACTACAAAATTAACGACTCTTTACAAGACGCCGAAATCTGGTATAAAACCAGTTAATTGCACCCTATATATTATGTACTATGTAATAATTAGGCACCTACTTAATGTTATATTATGCTTGCTTGACTATATTATGATGTTCATTAAGTCTCAATTTTTGTGCTATTATGAATAAAATATTTGAACTGAACGGAACTGAACTTATGGGTAATAGTAGCCTACGAACTTATAGCCCAATTTAACGCAAAAGACTTTTACACCATACCTTATGCCGATGACGTAACTATACTTGTAAACGACTTATGCATAAACATCCTGTTTGAGTGCATACAAATAGCACTGAGTACCATAGATATCTAGTGTAATAAACATAAACTCTCGGCCAACCCCAATAAGACTGAGATGGTACTGTTCACAAAATTGATAAAGATCGACAAATTCAGGTTGCCAAAGCTATTCAATAAAACTCTTTCCCTAACGAAAGAAGTAAAATACCTAGGCGTATGGCTTGACAGCAAATTAAGCTGGAACAAACAACTAGATGCATCACAAAAGAAAGCTACTATATCACTCTTCCAGTGCAGGAAGATGGTGGGTGAGTAATGGGGATTTTAACCGAAAATATGTCGATGGATATATACGGCAGTAGTCAGACCAATAATTGCATACGGCTGCTTAAAATGGTGGCAACGCACGACACTTAGTACTACGTCAATACTAGCTAAATCAGGGGTGAGTAGGGTGGCGATTGGCTCTCCGCCTTCCTCGCTCCTTTCAGCAGAAGCAATAAGGAAATGACAAAAAGCAGCCACAGCTATGCAAAATAATGGTTTATGGGCGAGCAGGTAAGACTGCAAAAATACTAAATTATTTCTAAACGGATATAGGTAACCATAAATTCACAATCTTCCTTATGAGATTGCCACGCAGCAAAATTAAAATACTATATAATAATGGCCTTATAACAGAGAGTCTCAGAGATCCTCGAGCATCCAGGCCTCCTACTCCAGCTGGTACTGGAGCTAGGATGGTTGAATTACGATGAATGGGTGCAGGGGAAATGCACAAAAGCCCCACTCAAGTAAGCCAGGTGCTGGCACTTTTACCCCCTGGATTAAAGAAGAAGAAGTATTCTAAAATGGAGACGCTTTGCTCGCTCTGTCTATAAGTAACTTTATTCGATGATATAATCACCCTCCCACCCTAAACCCTATACTAATAGCTCTGTGAGCTGTAGACCTCGCGAGTGACACTTTCTTTTAATGACACATATAAACTTATGAATGCACCTGATAAGGTACATGGATTATGAAAGCAACCAATAAATTTGTAAACTACATTTTGCTGTCTTAAACCCAACCTATTGACTTTTCAATAAATCATATAGCATGTTACTCTCACAGTCTCAACAAATCCAACGACACCTCATTTGTATAAATATGACAATCTGTTTGGACTGTAGCAGTATTTTTTTAATTTTAAACCTCCAAATCTCCGCCATTTTGAAAAAATTCCAAAAAAATTAATCGATAAAAAAATATATTTCTTAATCGAACCTACTCACAAAAATTCAGGAGAACCATTTGAGAAATTCAGCCTGTAGAGGATATCATCCGGACACATCCGGACATAGGAAAGCATTTTTGCCCAATCCTGAAACGGAAATGCTTTAAAGATTTATCCGCTGATCGACTTGCGTTTAAAAAAAATCTCCGTAAAAATCTTTCTAAGACTTCAACGAATTTCGGATTAAAAAAAATGTTTTTGCAAATCGATCCAGCCGTTTGAGAGTTGCTCCGTTATCAACTTTTAAACAACGTTAGCTTTTCATTTTTATATTTATAAGATATTAATCTGTCGCTGTTGTAATCATTTTAAAGGTGACAATTGTGTGGCGGCGAGGTGCGGCGGCATGTTCGCAAAGTGTTTTTGTTCATTAACAGCTGTCGTTCCATAATTCATGGCGTTTGCGTTCGTTTGAGTTTCGTTACCGGCCGTGTGCATCCAGCCGAGCCACCGCGCCCTCGACTCTGCACCTTACAGCGCGGAGACACGGCGCATGGTGGCATGCCGAGCGGCAGGGTCGAGATGCGAGGCTGATTGCTAATGCGATCTGTCAACTGATGCGCGATGTGTGAACCACATACACACACACACACACACACATACACATACACACATCATATGTGAACCTCATAAATATGGAGCTTCCCATATCGCATCTATATACATGGCTGAGCTGCCGTCTTCGAGGCTAAATTTGAAATGAGAGAAAAGAGAGATGATATGTTGTTAGTAGGCAAGTATTTAAATGGTATTTATTTTAATAATTTGGTCAGCAAGAAATATTTTGAAAGCTTAATATATTTTATCGGCCTTAAAAAAAACAGTAGCAACACCTAGTCAGCAACTTAATTATGAATTATCAGAAATTAAATAGATATTTGGCCAGCTTTATAATCTAATATGCGTTTATAAAAAAAAACTCGTGCAAGAGAAAAGATAATAAACCTTCTTTTGGGCTTCGCTGCAGTCAGGTAAATAGAGAGAGAATCTAAGAAATAAATGAATAAGAATTGGCACTATAGTTGGAAGACTAGCCTGAAGAAAATAAAAAAAGATAATATAACAAGGCGCATGTTTCGTTCTGAGAATATCCAACAAAAAAAATGCTTGAAGTAATTAAAATATAACTAGTTTATTGATTTATTCACCTTTTCTCTATGCAAATAACGGTCTTAATTACTACTTTAATTTTAATGTAATAAGCCCTGTTAATGAGAGTTTTAAAATCAATGCGCTTTAAAAAAAGCCATCAACTGTTCGTCTGTCACATAATATTAATCCCTCATGAGTGGAAATGGTGGAATTCGCCAATAATAATTGAAAAGCAATGCAATGCTATATACATTTTCCAATGATGAGGGGTAATAGTAACAATCTACTATTAACCAGTGGTGGAAAGTGACCCATTTCACCCGAGATTTCTTTCGAGCGCCAATAGTCCGAATGTGAAATGAGTCACTTTCACCCGAGTTAAACACTCTACTTTTCATTTCGTCTGTGAGGAATACATATTTTTCAAAAGGGACTTGACATTTTAACAGATCTCCAGTTCATGAAATGGTTGTATGCCTTAATATATCTCTCCTTAGAGCACTGCGTTAATAGATTGTTGACAACAGCTTTTGCCTGTTCTTTTATCTCATCGGGAGTTAAATCAATGTCCATATCACCGGAGTCACTTTCTGAAACCATTTTTAACCAAAAAAAGGCACGGTATTTATATTTTAATCTCGTGTTCCCGCTTCCTCTATTGCAAACATTCATTGTTTTTTATTACCAGATTCAGAAAAAAGGTAAAAATACACACACTGCCAACTTTAGAAAAGTTTAAAATACGTATCTATTGATTTTATTACCATCGACGCCGTAGGTTTTAGAAAATCCAGATCATGTCTAGACAATCTATCTCGCTTGGTGACTTGTATCCAAATTGGATTCTCTAAAGGTCAGGTTTCTATTGGGTGTTTTGTTGATATTGATATTGCATACTACATAGGGCGCACTGTAAGTTTCCGGAACTGGCCACTTACATAAACAATATTTAAAAATTTATTGCAACATTTGAAAATAGAACTCTTTGGCTGTAGAATGCAGTTTGTTTCATCTGACTGCCTTTTGTTTTTACCTTGTGGCGCCATTTAAAAAATTGTGTGTCTGCATCAACATGGATTTAACTCGGGAAAATTTTCGTAGTATGATTTTCTACGATTTTAAGTGTAATTTGACAGCTCAGCAGAGCATCGCTCGGCTTGAAACAGCTTTTGGCAATGAAGCACCATGCAAGACAACTGTTTATAGCTGGTTTGCAGAATTCAAGCGTGGTCGTATCAATCTCAGTGACGAATCTCGCGATGGTCGGCCGTCCACCGCTGTGACCAACAAAAACATCGATGCTGTGCGCCGTATGATTGAAACAGACAGGCATGTGACCTACCATGAAATTCGCGCATCCTTAGAAATAGGCATGAGTCAAATACAATTAATCCTACACAAACATTTGGGTGTGAGAAAGCTGTGCTCGCGGTGGATCCCACACAACTTGACCGAGGCTCAAAAAACGGACCGCGTCACTTGGTGCAGTGCCATGCTTACCAGATTCAACGAAGGTGCGTCAAATTTGGTGTGGGACATAGTAACAGGTGACGAAACATGGATTTATTGCTACGATCCCAAAACAAAGCAGCAATCGAGCGTATGGGTCTTTCAAGATGAGCCGAAACCAACCAAAGTGGCGCGCGTGAAAAGTGCATCTAAGCGGATGATTGCTTCTTTTTTTAATAAAACTGGACACGTGGCTACTGTTGCTTTAGAGAATCGTCGTACGGTGAATAGTGACTGGTACACGACCATTTGTTTGCCGGAAGTTATTGACGAACTCCGTAAAAATAACCGTAAACGCCGTATCATCCTGCACCACGAC
Organism: Argyresthia goedartella; assembly: GCA_949825045.1. NCBI lineage: Eukaryota > Metazoa > Arthropoda > Insecta > Lepidoptera > Argyresthiidae > Argyresthia > Argyresthia goedartella. The sequence continues at coordinate 36,043,844 of OX463821.1, forward strand.
AATGCTAGTTCTCACACGGCCAGACAGACAAACGACTTTTTGAAGGCGAAAAATGTAGAACTCATGAGTCATCCTGCATACAGTCCCGACCTGGCACCTTGTGACTTTTTTCTGTTCCCAAAAATTAAGAACCAATTACGCGGTCAACGATTTTCATCACCAGAAGAGGCTGTCGAGGAGTATGAAAAACACGTTTCAGAGGTCACCACAGAGGAGTGGCACAAAAGTTTTCAAAACTGGTTTCATCGAATGAAAAAGTGCATAGACGCCAAGGGAGATTATTTTGAAAAACAATAAATTAAGTTTGTACCTTTAATAGTATTTTTTCATATTCATTCCGGAAACTTACAGTGCGCCCCACGTATAATGTAGATATAAGGAGTTTGCTGATTACATTGGACAGTCTTGGAATGGGCTCAACGCTTTGCACGTACTTGTGGGAATTTTTAAGGGAAAGACACATCAACATCTTATCTACCAATGATAATGGTAGGTTTTCAAGATTTACAGGTCGAGGTCAAGCTCAGGGTGATCCTATTTTGTTTAATCTCGCTACTATATGTATTTGTCACAAAATTGTTGATGTGTCCGTCTCTTAGTATGCTGATGATTTTGTTTTATACGTGTCAAGTAAGAGTGTTATTGAAGCTACAAGTGATAATCAATTGGCTTTAAATGTGCTGTCCAACCTTGTAGAAGAATTGGTATTAGAGATATCTATCTCATAGGAAGGCTAAAGTGTGCCTGTTTAGCAGTGGATTTATTCGACAAAATAGCGATATTAAGCTAAAGGATCGTACTGTGCAATTAGTAGATAGTGTAAAATATCTAGGTCTCTGGTTGGAAAGATCTCTCAGGTGGGGTAGGCATATCAATGAAACTTATAAAAAAGCTTTGAAATTTTTAAATGTATTTAAAGTGTTAGCAGGATCTAACTGGGGTGTTCATCCGAAGCGTTTGAGTCAGCTATATATCTATTATTAGAAGTAGGTTAGATTACAGTAGCTTCTTATTCGAAAACTCTGCTAAAGCCCATCTTTACAAACTTGATAAGATTCAAACCAAGCGATGCGAGTTATTGGCGGGTTTATCAAAACTACTCCCATCCATGCTATGGAAAGCGAGCTTTGCATACAACCTCTGCATCTTCGAAGACGGTTTCTGGCTAGTAAGTTTTGGTTGAGATCTAAATCGATGGACAGCAATTTTATTGAAAGTTTGAATGAATTATCGTCATTGACAGAAACTGGTAGATTTTGGAGAAATAAAAAAAAACCTATTCTGTCTCTTGTCCATAAGATATTTGCAAACCTACCCATGCATTCGTCAAAGTTGTTGGATAGATATTGTCCAGATACCTGGGTGAGCAATATTGATCTATTTAATGTTATCTTCTGTAGCATGGAGGGGATAGAAAAAGCTAAGAGACAGATTAATTTAGCTGTCTTAAAAAAATCTTGTGCGGATCTGCGGATCTGCTTAATTTTAAGTTCAATAACTATTATAAAATATATGCAGATGGTTCTAAAGATGGTGTTAGTATCGGAGCGGCCTTCTTTGATGAACAATCTGACAATCATAAGATTTATAAAATTTCGGATATCATATCTATTATGTTTGTGGAACTGTTGGCTATTTCGGAAGCGTTAGCTTATGCTAGCAACCTCAATGTTGAGAGTTGCGTTATCCTTACAGACTCAAAGAGTGCACTACAATATGTTTGTAAATGCAAATCTACTTTTCGTGGTACTCCGATAGCATAGACCATCTTAGACAGAATAAATAAGTTTAAGGAAACAAATAAATCAGTAGTTCTACAAGGGATTCCGTCCCATGTTGAAGAGTACGGGAATGAAGAGGCTGACAGGCTAGCTAAACTTGTTATTACTGAGGGATACCATGCTCTTTGTACACCTTTTTTACGGACCTTATTCCGGCTGTGAAAGTTCAATGCTCCTCCCTGTGGAAGGAGTACTTTGATGAGAGATCGCTGAGAGTTGGGATTTGGTACAAAACCATACAGTCTGAGCCTCCCCGTTTCCCATGGTTTGATGGATGTAAGATGAAAAGACAAGATATCATCATTGCTCTGAGGCTCCGCTCCGGACACATCCCACTGAATAAGTTTGGATATTTGATGCGCAAAGTCGAGTCCCCCAATTGTACAGAATGCGGTGTGGTGGAGGATGTTACTCACATTCTTATGGAATGTGTCCGGAATGAGGCCTTTAGAGTACAGCTGCTCACTTGTTTTTATGATGTGAGTTTATCTGCAGTTGGTGGTTGTAACAGCTCTCTGGCTTCTCCTTTATCCCGGGAAGCCAGAATGCTGTACAAACATGTGAAACTTGGTTTAAAAAATAGAATAAAATATCCGTTTGGTTATTGGTTAAGTTTAAGTAGTTCAAATAAGAGTGAAGAGGTCATATGTGAAATGTACCAAACTCTTTATAAAAATAAAGATTATAAAAAAATAAATTAAAAAAATGATTGTTTATCTATCTAAGTATAATATGTATCTATATAAGTATGTGTATCGTTGTCTAGTACCAAAAAAACAGGGGATCCTAGTTTGGGCTAGATCAATGTGTTTAAATGGTGTCCAAGGTATTATTATTATTTTATAGTATCGAGCAGTTCTAGTATCCATCTGTCATTCATCATGAGTTTCACTTCAGAAAATGATCTTTCTCAGGAAATGCAAAATACAAAAATCACAGTAGGTCTGCCTATGATATTTGAAGAATTATCGCGATCTCCAGGATCTCATCATCAGATCCTGAGCTGATGTCAATAGGACCAATCGGAAGGACCCCTTTAAACAAAATATATTTTTCCTTACCCTAAGGTCCATCCGTCATATATTTTTCCTTAGGTCCGTCCGTCTTGGAGAAATTGATTACCATACAGGAAATAAAAACATATATCCCAACGAATTGTTAGCCTCCTCCTTTTTTGAAGTCAGTTTAAAGTTACAAAAAGTGGCTAAGAGCGAGTTGGACTCGCCCATGAAGGGTTCCGTTGTAGCAAGTAGTTATGTGACTGGACGTTTGTGTTATAACTTTATTTTTCATAGTGTATGAATGGCAAAGTTATCTTTGCGGTTTTTAATAAATGTGTTATATCTTCAAAACTGCTTATTTTATTCTGTTCAAACCAATTTTCCATGAAAGTGTGTATTGAGATAAAATCTACAAAAAATATATGCTGTGATATATTTTTTGTAGATTTTTCACTCTCTTTTTAGGGCATTTTTCCACTTTGGAAGGGTCTGTATCTTTAACGATTTACTCTGAGGAAAAATGGTTTCAAAAACCTGAAATTTTTAAAGAACTATCTATAGACACCCCACACATATAGGTTTGATGAAAAAAAATACTTTTTTGGTTTCAGTTCCATGTATGAGGAGCCCCCTTTAATTATTTTAATTTTTAAAATTTGTATAAAAATCGTAAAGCGGTTCACAGAATACATATACATACCAAGTTTCAACTGTGTAGTCCTCATAATTTCTGCATAAAGTTGCTTTGACATACGAAAGGACGGATAGACACAGACTTACGAAACCATAAGCTAAAAATCGCTATACTTAGTTCTGCCTATAATATTTTAAGTGTTCCCTCGATTTTTCCAGGATCCCATCATCAGCTTATCCTAACCTGATGAAAATAGGACCAACCGGAACTTAAAATATTTCAAAACCAAAAATAAATTTTCCATATCGGTCCATCCGTCTGGAGAGATCGACAAACATGCATAAAAAGATAGATCACGATGAATTGTAAACCTCCAACCTCCTCTTTGTGAAGTTACTTATATTTATTTAAGCTTGGTAAAAAATATATAGGTAAACAACGGAACTGTGCCTACTGCCTAAAGACAATTAGAAGAAGGCCATGGCAATTTCGAAATAAATTTAAATAAAAATAAGTTTAAATTTTACATCGCTAAGTTGCGATCGAATCTCTGAGATAATGAATATTTATAGTCTTAACTAGGCATTGTAGATTTCTTCAATGCTTTATCATTTTCAGAAGTAATTCTCCAAAATATCTTCACCCGGTGTTCGAACCTCTGTTAAAACTACATTCTTAAGAAAGGATAAACTATGCGAAATAATTGATAAAATTGTCCCAAAAAAGTGCCTACTTAAACTTAACTGACCCTCTAGGGGTATTTAGGAATGTACCCAAGACAAAGGGTCAAATTAGTCAACCTTTCTTCTAGATATATTTGATACTTTTTTAGGAAATTCCTATGCTATGTACTTGGGCACTTTCTGGCTGAATACTCTAGGAAAAGATAGGTTGTGTTAGGTTACAACTTCATAATGCAACTTGCAATAAAGCAGTGTGGAGCGAGGCGACCCCATGTAGTTCCACCGAACAGAATTTTGGTGAACATTTACAATTTTCGGTAGTGAAATGATTTCACAATTAATTTTATAACTTGCTTAATCTGATAAAATCCAGATCACGATTTCTCACTCTTTTATTATTACTGCTGTAAATATATTTAATTTGCTATGACTTCAATTGCATATCTGCACATTCCTGCTGATTAGTTTAGTAATTATTGCCGACTACCAGAAGCAGTTCTATGTACTTAATTTGCTGATAAAATAAATTTTTGAGTTGACAAAACCATATTTATTTAGGTGACAGTTAAAATGTCAGTCATATATACATTTTAATAATATGATATCAGGCTGCCCAATTAGTTAATATATTAATTAATTAATATATTAATTTTAAAATACAAGGAAATACAGTTTTTAACTGCCATCATGCTGCATATTACGATACATGTTGACTCAACGCAACTCAATTGCTTGGTCTTAATGGCTATGCCAGGCAAGGCCGCGGCGCAGAAAGTACTATAACCGCTACGAAATGCTACGACATGCTACCATGCTACCAATCTTGTGATGGTAGTTAAAATAGGTTTTTTCGAAGTTTACTATTTATTTAAAGCTTTTTACTATTTATTATACAAACGAGATGCTATGTATATATAGGTAGGTCATTGTACATTTACTACCGGCCCGCAGCTTCCCTCAAAGCCCGCTCAACACGACGACGGTTCTTCCACGATTTTTATTTTATTCCCGTCATCTCTGGGATCGAACAAGTGACCCGATTCTTTCTTATTTATTCACCCGACCTTTTCATAAGCTCCTCATTTAATCGATTTCGCATTCGGGCAAATTGTGTATTACATTTTAAGGTGAGTATCGACACTGTTTTGTACCGTCGTTCGATTTCGTTATTACATTTTCAATAAGGGGTCTTAAAGTTGGTTCGTTACTGCAACTGCAACTTCCAACTGCTAGCGCTGGTTGACTGATCCCACTCTTGCTTCACTTCAAACTCTAATGAGCATAAGTCCATCACCCATTGAATGTAACCAAAAATACAAAGTTGTATTACTAATGTAATAATGATCACGATGTATTATATATTTATTTTCGGTCGGTTTTAGGTCAATACTGTAAGGGCTGAACAAGTGCCAATGCCTTTGAGCATTAGACAAAGAAAACCAATACCCTTTCTCGCAACGCTTAGAAGCAGACTGAGCGCAGAGCACCCGGTTCTACTAGTTGACAAATGTATAAAAATATAAATTTTGGTTCTGGTGTCAGAAAGACCCAAGGATTTCCTGTGCTTTAACCTCTTGAATACCACCGGCGCCACGCCACGCCACGTTAGCTAACGCCACTTTTCCGTTATAGGTTTTACATTTTATTAACATGGCATAAGGTTCACAGTCGCGACCCGTCCTAACTACCCTCGGTTTTTGAGACATTAAACTTGGGGTGCCGGCGGACCTCTAGTCGATGTTCCAGGCCAAAGATTACTTGTCGGCTGGCTAGATAATATTTTCTCTAGCTTAAGGGTATGGGTAATTGGGTATAGACATGGGTTTTGTTAATTGAAATAAAGTATTTTTTAAGAAACCATTCCGATAATCATGAATATTATGAAAGAACAAGTCCTGACTGACTGACTGATTCATCATCGCAGGGCCAAAACGGCTAAAGCTAGAAGACTGAAATTTGGAGGGTCGCTTCTTTTTATGACGTAGGGATCCAATAAGAAACGGTTTTACAGAAGTCGGACCCTAAGTGTGTTAAAAAGACTTTTATCTACACACGTATCATAAACTACTATTAAAGTTTGTAATTTTGTATGGGAAGTTTATGTGGGACCAGTGTGGGACCATAAACTGGGATGTGTTCCTAATTTGAATAATCGATTGCTTCGAATGTATCCAGCCAGCTCAAATCTAGGTTTCTTTTTTTTCACATTCGAACATCAATGGACTTGGTCGGGCAAACCTTGGTCAGGCAAACCTTGGTCAGGCAAGCTTTTGACCATACAGCCTCTCTAGATTTCTTTATAACAATTTTAGATATGCCAAAAGAAAGAAGTAAATTTTAACTGACTTCAAAACGGAGGTTCTACCGAACTGCATAATCTTCACATATACCTTGGCAGGCTAAAATATAAACGATGCTAATATTTGCAGACTACTGCGTATTTTTTAATGAAATATTTGGTTTGTCTATTAGAACATGCAGTAGTGCGCAAATTTTTTTTTCCAGCTTTTCCTGCCAAGTTTTAGTTAATGTTATTCTGTTTCCAGACAAGTATAAAAACATATATGAATGTACGTACCTATGTATGTTTGTACAACGCGGCGGAGGTAACATGGCACCGAGGCGTTTGTTTCCCCTCGCTCGCTCGCTCTCGCCCTCGACCCGTCAGTAGGAAAGTGATGGACGCTATGAAATCATCAGAGCGATGTACCAAGTTAACTGTACCTATGTGTATGACTTTATCCGCGTCTTTTAATAACACACTTTCGGATTGTGACCATTTTAAGGGTTCCGTAGATCAGAAGAAAATATACGGTCAACAAGATATAATTAACAATATATTTTTTTAATTCTGAATAACCCCACAAAAGTGCCCCCTAAACTGAAAATTTCTTTGCCTTCGTAACACGTACTTGTTTGGCATACTTATGTATTTATGTGAATACAAAAGAATGCCAAAATTTAACTCAATCGGTTAGGAATTCGGTCTATTTTATACCCGCTTGATTACCTCGTCATGGCGGCAATCTCAACGATGATTGTGAAATGTAATTGGTGTAATATCGTCATTAATGAGGTGTTGTCCTTCATCCAGTAAAAGGGTAAAGTGATGACAGATGAGGGCATGATACAGATCTACTCAACGGGTTTCACGGCCGACAAGATTTCTAGTGCAAAAAATATTTAGTTTTAGTCAGTGCCGACACAACGCGCAATATAAACCGCCTTAAGGGTGGGAAGACCCAGAGAGAGCTGGAAGCCATCATTATTTTGTTGAAGGCAACCCACCCTGAGAAGATATTTGTGGGCCACAGCAAACTACCACCGGTTTTCTTCGATCAAGTTGATTTTACAAGGCTGCTAAAAGACATTCTTCGATTACAAAGCGAAGAAAGATGATGCAGAATAAAATGCATGATTATTATGCCTCTTTGAGACAGGTAAATCAAATAAGAAACGATCTGGACAAGCTCAAGAGTTTGTCAATCATAAACAACTACCCACTAGAAAACTGAAAAAATAGCTACAACAGTTATGAGAGCGGCCCTAATGGCCAAACACATACCTCCATAGAGCAAGAGCCTGTCATCGAACTAGAACGCATATCACCACCATCAAGAAAAAGCGAAACTCCAGACGCGCTCAAACAATCTTATCATGGTAACCTGAACATGAATTCGTGCGGTGAAAAAGGAAATGAGGCCGTGATTGGGCCGTCTACATCGTCTGCAACTACGGAGGGAAGTGCTAGTCATATCTAGCTATCTACCTACCTGAAGAGCTGAAACCCACTACAGCCAGCGTAAATCATTCGCGCAAACATTCTAAGAAGGTTAGGAGCAATGAAGAAGGGGAGTGAACTGAAGAATGCAGACAACCGTCGAGGTACCGCTACAGAGAAAGAAATGCAACGCGAAAGCAAGTCCAGACGAGAAGTTTAAAACGGCCGACATAAGAATCCCGCTTTTTTTATGAAGTGGACGAGAACGTCTCTGCTGAACATGTTGCCAAATATATTTTAAAGAAAACTGGTGTTCTAATAGGTTTCCAATGGGGTTCCGCTGCGTTCGCCTCTTCTAGTCTTTACCTAAGCTAGGTATTTCGTTTGTAATTTAAGTTTAAACCAGTTTACTTTTTAACGGTTTTAACCGGTAGTTAATCAAATAACGCGTCATGTAGTAAGCAGTACGCTACAGTTTACTATCTGTCGATAGTTGACCAACAGACGAGATAAAAAACGTTAGTTTATCAAATAACGGTTTTGGCAATGTTTCGGTGACACTAATTCTGCAAAACCTACCGGGGACACCAATATGGCTAATTGTAACCCTAATGCTCAATTAATTATAAATTCAATAGTGACATTAATACCTACTCATTGGTGAGCTTAAACTGTAAACATGTCCAACTTTCGATAGAGGTCATAAGGGAGTTGTGTAAAACATCTGATGTGCTAGCCCTGCAAGAGACGTGGCTGTGGCATTCTGTTTTAATTATGTATTTTATTAAAAATACATAATTAAAACAGAAAAACTCAAAATTGTAAAATAAATGCAAAGTTTTCCAATTTAGTCCACAAAAATATTCAAGGTATTAGCAGTAAATTATTAGAGTTGGAATTGTACATGAACTCTTTTGATATTGATATTTTATGTCTAACAAAACATTGGCTAAAAAGCCATGAGCTCATGTTCAATTTCAATAATCACCAGGTCAGTAGTTATTTTTGCAGATCACATGCAGTTCGTGGAGGCTCTCTAATATTTCTTAATAAACACTTAAAGTTCAACAATCGTAATGACATAGTATGTTTATCAGTTGAAAGCCACATTAACGTAGCATGTGTTGAGTTGGAACGCATCATTGTAATAAGTGTTTACAGCCCACCCTCAGCTTCATTTGATGTTTTTGAAAAAGTCATGGATGACATATTATTCAAAGTATAAAAATCTAATAAAACTCTTATGATATGTGGAGACTTCAATGTAAATTTATTAGAAAATTACTCCCTTAGTACGAGTCTAACTAACTTATTTAATTCTCACAACTTAAAGCCACTTTTCATGGAACCTACTTGAATATCTGAAACCTCAGGAAATTGTATAGATAATGTATTTGCATCCAAATGAAAAAAATGTACTCAAAAAAATTAAAAGTAATTTAAAGTCAGACCATTTAGGTCAATACAATAAACAAGAAATTCAACTTAAAAAAAGTTCTACAAGAAAGATAAAATACATACCTGTGACTGCACATCGATTTGAAGGGTTTAAATTGAATTGGGATGGCAAACTACCCATCAGTTACTCTAATAATAACCCTAATGAGTCATATTGTATATATTTTTTACAAATTCAGAAATGCGTTCAATGCAGTATTTACTACCAGATCGATTGAGGTCTCAGACAAACTTAACTTTAGTAAGTGGGCCACAGTAGGTATACTTAAAAGTAGACAAAATTTATGTGAATTATATAGTGAAAAACAATAGAATCATATTTCAAGAGTTCAAGGATAAATTAAAAACGTACTCAAAAATCTTTAGAAAAGGTTTTCTAATTGCAAAATCAAATTATATCAGATCTAAAGTAAGAAAAGTGATAAATAAAATTAAATCAACTTGGGATATAAATAAAAGTGAGACTGGAAAGGTCAGTATTAAAAAAAAATGAATATGAACTAAAAATTAATACACTGATATTACGATCAAAAATGATATTGATAAAGCTAAAGCGTTTTTTTTTTTTTTACTGACATCCCAATCTCTATTGCAAATTCTTTACTCTCCCAAAGTAGTCGCTGAATCTTTGCTAAAAGACTTTGTACCTAGATGTGAAAATCAATTCTCGTTTAATTATGTAGATGATAAAGATATTATTAAAGCCTTATAATTAATAAATGTTAAGAAAACTGCAGACTTCTGAGATATTTCTGTTTATGTTGTGAAGCCCCTAATAAATGTTATTGCACTTGATTAAGTTTTTATATTTAATGCATATCTATTGAATCTTTTTGGGGTGTTTCCTTATTAAATGAAACACAGTAAAATAGTAACTTTGTTCAAATCGGGTAGTACATCTGACTCTTCTAACTTCAGACCGATATCAGTATTGCCTACATTTAGTAAAGTTTTTGAAAAAGTAATTTTAAATCAATTTCTTTTTTTTTAAGTATTTTTATTTTCATAGGCTTTACTTAATTACATACATGCAACAATCACAAAAACCCTCAGGATTTATCAGTGATTGGGAGTTCGGAACTTATATAATTTTTATTTGTAAATTAAAAATAATAGGTAATCATTCCAGGCAAGTAAGCTGCCCATATCCATAACTATTCCTAACATTAGGTGGTGTTCGTGGTCGGTCCGCACACACAACACGCTCCCGCCTGCCCGCATGTGAGGGCCGCCCGCGATCCACATATACAAGAAAAGGAGTAAAATTGAGTGCCTACTTACTTAATAGGTTGATATGTTTAATTAACAATAATTGATAATTCATAGCAACAGAGACAAAAACAATAACAAGCTTGCATCAAGGTAGTAGTGGTATCTATGAGCACATACAAGGAAAAACAAATACCTCATAAACTTATAATATATACTCACAGTCCCCATATCATCATCATCCATATCATTTAGTATATTTGTGAGAAGATACTCACTAGTTCTTCTTCCATACACATTATTAAACTTGGGTAAGATATAATTTTAAGTGCAACTTCTTGACCTCCAAGTCTGTACTTCTTGACCTCCATGCTGATATCCTCCTTTGGTATCGGTACAATTTTCCCTATATTCCACTGAGAGGGGAAAATCCCTGACTTTAATGAGCGATTGTATATGACAGTAAGTGGCCATGATAAGACATCAGCACAACGCTTTATATATAAAGGTGGTATATTGTCGGAGCCAGAGCACTTGGCAGGCTCGAGTGTTTTAAAAATTTTTCGAACTCTAATCTCGTTGATTGATATAGTTGACAAAGGGGTATGGACTATTGAATCTTTGACAAATTCTGAACCATGTAGGGCAAATATTTAATATAGACCAAAAATAAGAAAGAACCTAATATGGAACCTTGAGGCACGCCAATTTGCACGCAACATCCTAATGATTTGGTTCTGTTAGTCTGAACCTTCTGAGTTCTATTATCTAAATGAGAACTTAAAAGTTCTAGAGCTTTATTTTTAATACCGTAGTGTTCCAGTTTTAACAGTAAAGTTTCATGATTTATGCAATAAAATGAATTGGAAAGGTCACAGAAGACACCAATGGTATCTTTTGATTCTTTTCATGCACTAAAAGTATGTTTTGATAGTTCAACACTAGCATATGTGGTACAGCGTCCTTTTGTAAAGTCGAATTACTTGTTATGTAATATATTATTGGTATTAAAATTGGAAAACATTTTATTGAGAATGATCTTATGATAATAATAAATCATTTATTCAATGGCCCAAAAGCACAAAAACAAATAAAGCAAAGAAATCTTAATAAAATAAATAAATAAAAAAACTTACCAAACTTGTTACATGCCCTGCATTCACGGAATCTGCTGACGAAGTCTGATGACGACATTGCGCTGGCATAGTGATAGTTTTAGGTAGTAACTTATTATTTCACTGTAATTTTCCTATGCAGCGTAAGCAACCCGTGTAACCTACATACTTTTATAGTGTATTCATTTTTAGTGCCTTTTCTTTTGTTAATTTTAGATTCACTTCAATTCTAGCATCGATTGAATATAGACATAAGTTTTAATTGTAATTTCCATTCCTTAAAATAAAGGATTAAATTAATTATCGGTTTTTTTTAAATCCATCGGTTGCCGATTCCTTATTTGGCGCAGCCGGTAGGATCCTTGAGTCAGTAGGCGCGCGGTAAACTAAAGGACTCCAGACATCGTTGCTCCTGTTGGCTCCGCAAGCCTCTGGTTGAGCTTTCAAGCCTTCATCAAGGATTCGACGAACGAAGACGAGCAGCCGGGGAGGTATCTAGACATTGATACGCGAAGAAAACCGAAGAAGATGATATATTATATGTAAGTCCATGCATTGTTCTTACTCTTGTGTTGCTTCCCTTTTTTTCCGTGTGTAATTTCCTCTTTCCACAATTTTCCGTCCCGAGAAATCTGGTGTGAAAAAGTCCTCCATAAGACAAATACGTAAGGAAGGACTTTTAGATTCGAATAGGATTTTGGAAAGTGAAGATTTAGGTGTAGAAAATTTATTTAAGGACCCTAATAGTGATAGTGTTAGTTTAGTGACCCTGTCTTTGCCTAATATTAAAATCATGACGGCGCCGACTATTGACGCTGACACCATTTTTAAGGCACTACGCCTAGTGCCCGAATTCGATGGTAACCCGAATATTCTTACGCGATTTATTAGAATATGTGACCAGCTAGTAATTCAGTATATGAAACCGGAAGCCGGTTGCGAGCTAGCGAACTTAAGTTTAATTAACGGAATATTGAACAAAATTACCGGTCCTGCCGCGAGGACAATCAACTCAAATGGAATAGCAGAAAACTGGATAGGCATCCGTACAGCCCTGATTAATAATTTTTCAGACCAAAGGGATGAAACCGCCCTCTATAATGATCTTTCGATGGTGACACAAGGACAAAGCACCCCCCAGGAATTCTATGAAAAATGTCAAACTCTTTTTAGTACGATTATGACGTATGTTAGTCTTCATGAGACTATCCCTACCACAGTAGAAGCGAAACGCGATCTCTATAAAAAACTTACCAAGCAGGCTTATGTTCGTGGTCTCAAGGAACCCCTTGGATCTCGTATAAGATGTATGAGACCCGACACCATAGAAAAAGCACTGGAGTTCGTACAGGAAGAGATGAATGTGATGTACCTCCAGGGCCGAAATGATTCACTTCCAGAGCGTAGAGCTCTCCCTCACTATCAACCCCCTATGCACATGAGAATGCCTATGCAGATGCCAACTGCCATGCCGAAACCTTTTAATTTCCCGAATATGCATCGCCCTGTACCTGTTTGGCAGCCAAACTTCCAGTCTCCACCTAATCAACCCCCAAGAATGTCTAATATGCCTTCTCGAACCCAGCAAATGTTCGGAGCGCCTCTCCCCAACTATAACCCTAGAAGTAACGTATTCAAATTACCCCAGAGACCCACATTACCGACTCAAAATTTAGGCCCCAAGCCTATGAGTGGAGTAGTAAACTACTCATCTAAACCGCTTCCCCCTTCTGGCCATGATTGGCGTAAATTTGGTAACCCTCCACCAATCAATTATTTTAAAACTCGAGAAATGAATTTCAATGAAACTGCCGATTATAATGACTCATGTTACTATTCTGAACCCGAATATTACTACGAAGAAAACAACTGCTACGCACCGACTGAGCAATACTACGCCGAGTATTCTCAAGCTCACTACGCCGACTATCCCCAGACGTACGACTACGAAAACGCACCCCACGACATGCCTAACATGATTGAGGCCCCTCAACCGTCTACTAGTAGTAACATGGATTTTCCCAAGGACAACCCCTCCACAAAACCAAGATAGAATTAAATTTACACTCTAAGAGACACCTCCGATATGTGCAAATTGCAAACCCCCCATTAAAATTATTAGTGGATACCGGCGCGAATCAATCATTCATTAGCCCCGAAGCTGTGCAAAAATATTTTTCGCACATTCCTCTTAACTACGACCCTTTCGAAGTGACCAATGTACACGCGACGACAAAAAATGACTATTCCATTACTATCCAAAACTTCCTCGAATTTAATGATGACCAGAATATTAAATTATTCGTGTACAAGTTCCATAGATATTTCGATGGACTGATAGGACTTGACATACTAGACGGACTCGAAATAGACCTAAAAAATAATTTGCTTATAACTAGAAATGCCAGAATCCCGATCATACCATATCAGAGTAACATGCCTACTACTGACTACACAATCGCAGCACATTCATCAAAATTGATTCGCATGCCCATTGATAGCCCCGACGGTGACGTAATGGTCCCCGATCAAATTTCCTGTAATTGCATTATACACGAATGTTTCACGACTGTGATTGATCGCGAAGGAATTGTAGAAGTAGAGAATATATCCGACAACGACATAATACTTTCATTTGACCGACCAGTACAAGCTGAGCTATTTAATATCGAGTGCATGAGCACCGTACACGACCCGTTTCGGACTCGTGAAGTGATATCACGTTTACGAACCGATCACTTGAATCAGGAAGAGAAAATTAACTTAGAGACTTTATGTTCCCGCTATCCTGATGTATTCTATATTGAAGGAGAACCACTGACATTCACTAACAAAATTAAACACAGCATCAGGACCCACGACGAAACTCCCGTTTATACGAAAAGCTATCGCTACCCCTTTGTACACCGCCAAGAAGTTAGAGACCAGATAACTAAGATGTTGGATCAAGGCATCATAAGACCTTCTGATTCTGCATGGAGCTCACCTATATGGGTGGTCCCCAAGAAAGTTGACGCATCTGGAAAACAGAAATGGCGATTAGTGATAGATTTCCGTAAATTAAATGACAAGACCATTGACGACAAATATCCCATCCCGAACATTAACGACGTCCTTGACAAACTTGGCAAGTGCCAGTACTTTACGACCCTGGATTTAGCGAGCGGATTTTACCAAGTAGAAATGAGCCCTGACGATATACCGAAGACTGCTTTCAATGTTGAGCACGGGCACTTCGAATTTTTGAGAATGCCGATGGGATTAAAAAATTCTCCATCGACTTTTCAACGAGTAATGGATAATGTCCTCAGAGGACTACAAAACGAGATTTGTCTTGTATATTTGGATGACATTATTGTGTTTAGTACCTCTTTACAGGAACATATGACTAACCTAGAGAAAGTTTTCACACGACTGAGGGAGTCAAACTTCAAAATTCAAATGGATAAGTCCGAATTTTTAAAGTTAGAGACTGCATACCTTGGACATGTTATCACTAGGGAAGGAATAAAACCTAACCCCGACAAAATTTCTGCAATAGATAAGTTCCCCATTCCCACAACGACAAAACAGATTAAACAATTCCTTGGTTTGATAGGTTACTATCGTAAATTCATCCCCGACTTTGCCCGCATCACTAAACCAATGACTAAACGACTAAAGAAAGGTAGTAAAATAACCCTTGACCCTGACTATACTGAGTGCTTTGAGAAGTGTAAGACCTTACTGACAAATGACCCCATATTACAATATCCCGATTTCAGCAGAGAATTCGTACTCACAACAGACGCTTCTAACGTTGCCATTGGAGCCGTTTTATCCCAAGGATCAATAGGATCTGACAAACCCGTATGCTATGCATCCCGTACTCTCAATGATAGCGAGATGAACTACAGCACCATAGAGAAGGAGCTTTTAGCCATAGTATGGGCTACTAAGTACTTCCGACCCTATCTATTTGGACGAAAATTCAAAATTTTCACTGACCATAAGCCACTTCAGTGGATTATGAACATTAAGGAACCCAACTCACGACTGACACGTTGGAGACTAAAACTAAGTGAATATGACTATACCATAGTTTACAAAAAGGGAAAGTATAACACTAACGCCGACGCCCTCTCCCGAGTCGAGATTCATAACGAAGAAACTGAAACATTTTCTATGATAGCTAACCCCTCGGAAAAGCCACCCACTGAAACAAGATCGACAACTGCAACTGCTCACACTAGTAATGAACACCCCATCCTCGAAGTTCCCATCACTGACGAACCCCTTAACAAATTCCATAGACAGTTATGCTTTTCGATTGTAGGTGATATAAAACGTAGACCGACTGCTACTAAGCCATTTGACACGCACACACGTACACTTATTCAGGTATCTGAATCAAATTTAGCGCAGGATGTTATAAAAGCCATTAAGGAGTACGTCAATCCAAAAGTGAAAACCGCCCTTTTTATTAATCCACCCCTGGGGATGTATCAAATCATTCCTGTTATTCAGGACGCATTTAAAAGTTCCGCCATGAATCTAGTTCTCTGCAAAATTCAGTTAGAGGACGTAAAAGAATATTTAAGACAGCAAGAAATTATCAGACACTACCACGAGGGAAAAACCAACCATAGGGGCATAAACGAATGCTATCTATCCCTCTCCCGTAAGTACTACTGGCCTAAAATGAAGGACCAGATTACTAAGTACATTAATGAATGCACAATTTGTGGACAGACTAAATACGACCGTAACCCCATTAGGCCTCAGTTTAACATTGTTCCCCCAGCAACAAAACCCCTTGAGATTGTCCATATGGACCTATTCACAGCCCAGAACGAAAAGTATCTCACGTTTGTAGACGTTTTCTCCAAATACGGCCAGGCCTATCACCTGAGAGATGGAACTGCCGTAAGCATCCTTCAAGGACTTCTTCAATATTGTACCCATCATGGGCTTCCCTTAACCTTAATAACAGATAACGGCACCGAGTTCACAAATCAGATGTTTTCAGAATTTACACGACTTCATAAGATAAATCACCATAAAACCTTGCCCCATGCCCCCAATGATAACGGTATCATTGAACGCTTTCACTCCACCTTGTTAGAACATCTCCGTATCCTGAAACTACAGCAAAAAGACGAGCCTGTAATTTACCTCATGCCTTACGCAATACTTGCCTATAACAGCTCTGTGCATAGCTTCACTAAGTGCAGACCATATGACATAATAAAAGGACATTTCGACCCTAGAGACCCTCTTGACATCGATCTTACAGGACATTTAATGCAACAATACATTTTGACCCATAAGGAACAGATGAAAACCGTATACAATCTTATAAACGAGACCTCTCTTCACAATCGCACCAATTTAACTGAGAACAGGAATAAAGATAGAGAAACGGAAGTGGAATACCAACCTCAACAGCAAGTTTTCATTAACAACCCCTTAGCAAGCCGACAAAAGCTAGCCCCACGTTACACGCAGGATACTGTTTTAGCCGATCTACCCATTCACATTTATACGTCGAAAAAGAAAGGCCCTGTGGCCAAGTCACGACTCAAACGAGTCCCTAAGAATATAAAATTGTTACAGGATACTACTGGGACTGACGACACAGCTGACGCGAGCTCACGAGATAAGACTTGAGAGCTTGGACGATGGACCTGGAGTTTTACCATTCAAATTAGGAAAAATGACTCTGATAACTCACTACCATACTTACCTACAGTACATTCAATTATCCGACATCGAAGAAAAACTTGACTCCGTAGAGGCTCAACTACAGTACTTTAGGAACCGACTTGATAACCAAACCTTTTCTCTTTATGAATTTCAGATCCTTTATCTTTCCCATAAATTAGCAAAATCAATGTCGCAGTTAAAAAGTTTAGAGCCAAGTCGCACAAAAAGAGGTCTAATAGACGGATTAGGTTCAATAATTAAAAGTATTACTGGAAATCTGGACTATGCGGACGCGAAAACGTATAATGATGCGATTAAGTTACTTGAAGGCAATCAGAATAAGATGTTATCAGAAATTAATGAACGCATTAGTATCAATAATGAGTGGATGTCTCAACATACCACTATTCTGTCCCACATAGCATATAACCAAGTCAAAATTAACGAAACTTTAATGTTACTTTTGGACAGAAATGCATACGCAGAGAATAACCTTTTAAAGTACGCAAAGTTTGCCCAGATGTTATCTATTATTAGTGAAAATATTGATGACTTATCATTAGAGTTACTTAGAATAGAAGATATATTAGCTTTTACACGTGCATCGAGCACACATCATTCTATGCTTAATATAGATACTTTAAGAAATATGTTAGATAGGCTTGGTAAAATATATAAACCAGATCAGATATTGGATTTGGAACTGAGAGAATATTACAATATTATTAAGCCAGGATCATACTTTTCAGAAAACCAAATAGTAATAGTTTTTAAATTACCTGTAATTACCCCAGATTTCTTTGATTTTTATAAATTATCTATTGTCCCGAATAAACTCCATCAGACCTTCATTCCCCCTTATCCTTTCATAGCAACCAATGATAAGACTTTCATGTACATAGAGGCTGAATGCCCGAAGTTCGATCATCAGTATATCTGCGAAGCAAATACCAATCATCCCGTAAGAAGAAATCCTGACTGCATTCAACACCTTATTACCAAACAAACTCTGGATAAATCCTGTAAACCTACTACTATCTCACTAACAAAGGGAGCCATGGAAAAACTAGACGACCAGCACTACTCACTTGCATTCCCGGAACCAACAGCGATTAAACTCGTCTGCGACCGAGAAGAATATATCACTCTACATGGAAGCTATCTCACCATCATCCCTCACACCTGCCTTCTACGCACTGAAGAATTCACAATAATGAATAAAAATGACCTACTCAAAGGACAACCACTGAAAATCATGAAATTACCTAATAACACCGACATTACGTCACCAACCGTTCCTGTACCACATATCAAACTAAACTCTATCAACCTGAGAGGACTTCATAACGCTGAGGACAAAATCCTGCTTCAACCGCCTCTGCAACTGGACCAGCTAACCTCTGAAACACTATATCACACGACCATACCATTCTACGTGATATTCTGCTGTGCCAGTCTAATCGCAGTAATCATGATCAGCCGCCGCTACTACACTCTACGCAGTACTTCAAATCCTGAAACGGAGTCTACATCGGATCCATTATATGAAGACCCTGGAAAACTAACGGCTAGAAAAGCCATACCAATAATCAAGGCTAAAACTGCCATTCCAGAGACATTTTCTCTCAATGTTCTAAAATAGTCACTGATCTTCGCGGGGAGGTGTTACATGCCCTGCATTCACGGAATCTGCTGACGAAGTCTGATGACGACATTGCGCTGGCATAGTGATAGTTTTAGGTAACTTATTATTTCACTGTAATTTTCCTATGCAGCGTAAGCAACCCGTGTAACCTACATACTTTTATAGTGTATTCATTTTTAGTGCCTTTTCTTTTGTTAATTTTAGATTCACTTCAATTCTAGCATCGATTGAATATAGACATAAGTTTTAATTGTAATTTCCATTCCTTAAAATAAAGGATTAAATTAATTATCGGTTTTTTTTAAATCCATCGGTTGCCGATTCCTTATTTAACTTAATGACCTACAAATCAAATCAAAACATTTATCTCAAGTAGGCAAAATAATGCACTTTTACAAATCAAACACTTAGTTAAGTCTCATATACAAGGAATAAATAAAAAATAAATCAAATATGATGATTTGAGTTTGAAAAAGGAAATTTCTCCTTCAGTGGTGATTCATGGCTGAATCTCGCACAGGAAAAGAAACTCCATGAGCTCTACCAGTGCTTCGGAAATACGCCCGTCAGAGAAGATAGCACCAAGAAACTCTACGGGGAATTCATTTTTTAAATTTTCGTATTTTTTTTTTTTACACAATGTACGATATAAAAAAATATTTCATCTAATGTCAATATTTTAACAAAGTCAAAGTCAAGTCAAAGTCATAGTACTTGATTACTGTAGATATTTACGTATACTTAGCAAACGTCATTTTTTGCCTCTTCTCTACATTGGACTACTGTGGGAGAAGGAGGGCGTAGAAACTCCCACAGATTGATTTTTAGATCTCTTTTAAAAATATGAAGCAGAGACTTTATTAAAAAATAACACTAGCGCCAGTAATATATATTTAAAATTTCATCATGTATATCCCCAGGTCATTGTCAAAACGTTTAAATTACTTAACTTAAAAAAAACGGAAGACCTGTGGGGTATATCAGTCAAAGTCATTGGTCCAGTAATTCTAGTTATAGCCCCACACTTAGCTTATATATTCAATAAATGTGTTGACGATGGGGCTTTCCCAGACCTCATGAAACACAGTAAACTGATACCTCTGTTGAAGTCGGGAGATAAGGGTGATCCTTCAAATTTCAGACCAATATCTGTTCTTCCAACACTAAGTAAAATATTTGAAAAGATTATACTCAATCAAATGCTCTCACACTTCAACCGTACAAAACAACTCCACGCCAAACAATACGGTTTCACTAGGGGTAAATCGACTACGGATGCAGGTATCACCCTTATATCTCATATTTATTCTGCATGGGAGGCCGCACAGGATGCTATCGGAGTTTTTTGCGACCTGTCGAAGGCGTTTGATTGTGTTGATCATAATACGCTATTAATTAAATTAAATCATTACGGAGTTAGAAATAAAGCGTTGGAACTACTAAGATCATACCTAAGCAATAGAATTCAAAAGGCAGAAGTTAACGGCGTAAAATCTGATGGATCGGGTGTTAAAATGGACGTTCCACAAGGTTCAATATTGGGCCCTTTCTTATTCCTGGTATATATTAATGATCTGCCTTTCATGGTGGAGAAATTAACTGATATAGTGTTGTTTGCTGATGATACTTCACTGGTCTTCAAAATTGAAAGAAAAAAAGGAGAATTTGATGATGTTAATGGTGTATTGTCTTTAACCTTGAATTGGTTCACAGTTAATAATTTATTGTACAACGCTGGTAAAACCAAGTGTATCAAATTCTCTCTTCCAAATGTCAGGCAAGTTGAGACCAGTTTAGTGTTAGACAACAGCACGTTAGAATTAGTAAATGATACGAAGTTTCTTGGAATAATAACCATTGATAGCAAATTACAGTGGGGACCCCACATAGATAAATTGGCTGGTAAGTTAAGTTCTGCTGCTTACGCTGTTAGGAACATCAGACAAAGCACGGATGTGGCTACATCTAGGCTAGTATATTTTAGTTACTTTCATAGTGTGATGTCCTATGGTATCTTGTTGTGGGGGAAAGCAGCGGATATTTAAACTATTTTTATTTTACAGAAAAAAGCTATTCGAGCAATTTATAATTTAAAACAAACAGACTCCTTAAGAGAGCTTTTTAAAGAAATTGACATACTAACAGTAGCTAGTCAATTTATTTTCGAAAATATAATGTATGTACGCAAGAACCTTACAACATTTTCCAAACTTAGCGATAGCTGTAATGTTTACCTAAGAAATAATCACAGACTATGTGCGCCCCGTTTTAGACTCACGAAGGTTAGCAATTCTTTCAAGGGTCAGTGCATTCTCTACTACAATAAGATACCTCTGGAGATTTTGAAATTGCCATTTGAGCAATTTAAAAAGCATGTTAAAGCGACTTTGTCGAAAAAGGGATATTACAATGTTCAAGATTACTTAAATGACAGGACTGTATGGGGTTAATCTGGCTCAACACAGACCTTGCTGTTAATAATTTTGTAATTATTTATTCCAGCTTATTAAATAAAAATAAATCATAATTGTATTAGTTAAGAACAAACTATTTTTAAAAGAGATCTAAAAATCAATCTGTGGGAGTTTCTACGCCCTGCTTCTCCCACAGTGGTCCAATGTAGAGAAGAGTCAAAAAATGACGTTTGCTAAGTATATGTAAATATCTACAGTAATAAAGTACTTTTGAGTTTGAGTTTGAATAGGTTGTGCTTAACTAATACAATTATGTTTTTATTTTATTTAATAAGCGGGCAATAATAAATAATTACAAAATTATTGACAGCGAGGTCTGTGTTGAGCTAGATTAACCCCATACAGTCCTGTCATTTAAGTAATCTCGAACATTGTAATATCCCTTTTTCGACAAAGTCGCTTTAACATGCTTTTTAAATTGCTCAAATGGCAATTTCAAAATCTCCAGAGGTATCTTATTATAGTAGAGAAAGCACTGACCCTTGAAATAATTGCTAACCTTCGCTAGTCTAAATCGGGGTGCACACAGTCTATGATTATTTCTTAGGTTAACATTGCAGCTATCGCTAAGTTTGGTAAATGTTGTAAGGTTCTTGCGTACATACATTATATTTTCGAAAATAAATTGACTAGCTACAGTTAGTATGTCAATTACTTTAAAAAGCTTTCTTAAGGAGTCCGTTCGTTTTAAATTATAAATTGCTCGAATAGCTCTTTTCTGTAAAATAAAAATAGTTTGAATATCCGCTGCTTTCCCCCACAACAAGATACCATAGGACATGACACTATGAAAGTAACTAAAATATACTAGCCTAGATGTAGCCACATCCGTCCTTTGTCTGATGTTACTAATAGCGTAAGCCGCAGAACTTAATTTACCAGCTAATTTATCTATGTGGGGTCCCCACTGCAATTTGCTATTAATGGTTATTCCAAGAAACTTCTCATCATTTACTAATTCTAACGTGCTATTGTCTTACACTAAACTGGTCTCAACTTGCCTGACATTTGGAAGTGAGAATTTGATACACTTGGTTTTACCAGCGTTGTACAATAAATTATTAACTGTGAACCAATTCAAGGTTAAAGACAATACACCATTAACATCATTAAAATCTCCTTTTTGTCTTTCAATTTTGAAGACCATTGAAGTATCATCAGCAAACAATACTATGTCAGTTAATTTCTCCACCATGAAAGGCAGATCGTTAATATCATAACATCGTATCCATAAGTGCCAATAAGATGTCTCAAAATAATAATCTAACAAAATAAATAAATAAGAACAAGACAAGCTGTAATGAACATAACTTATGAGAAACCAGACTGTACCAGTCCCCCCAAGTAGCACTCGTTAAGGAGTATGACTTGTGCACCAGCTATCACCCCCCTCACCATATTTGAGGGAAGGGAGCAACCCGCTACACAGAGCCGCCGCAAGAAAAGACATTTTAGTGAGCATGACCCTCTGGTTTCTTGTTAACTGACTTGTCGTATAATACAAGTAAATTGTTATGAGTCACCCCTTAATTATAATACCTCTTGAATACCACTGGCGTTAGCTAACGCCACTTTTCCGTTAGAGGATTTGAATTTTATTACCATGGCATAAGGTTCAAAATCGCGACCTGTCCCAACTACCCTCGGTTTTTGAGAGGTTAAATTACATTATTGAATTAAAGTAAGGCTAATTATTATTATCACTATCATGGATGGGCATTGAGGCCATGCAGTTTTGTCTAGTCAGTCTAGTCAAAACATAGTCATTAATAGTGTAATAGGCTTTATTTATGACATTAGCTTAATAAATGTTTTAAACCTGTGTATGGGCAATTGATCAATTCCCTCTGGTAACTTATTATAAAAGCGTATACAGTTCCCCATAAATGAACTACTAACCTTCTGCAACCGAAATCCAAGTACATTCAGTTTATTTTTATTTCTAGTGTTGAAAGTATGTACATCGCAATTTTTGACAAAGGTTTTAACATTTTTCCGAACGTACAATAAGTTTTCATAAATGTATTGACAAGCCACTGTAAGAATATTGATCTCCTTAAATCGCTCCCGGAGAGAATCGCGGGATTTCATATTATATATGGAACAAATTGCTTTCTTCTGTAGCACAAATACCGATTGTAAATCTGCGGTTTTACCCCACAACAGAATGCCATATGACATGCAGTGAAAGTAACTGAAATATACTAATCTTGCAGTGGCTTCATCAGTAAACTGTCTAATTTTTCGTACAGCAAAAGCTGCAGAGTTCAATCTTCCAGTTATATACGATGTATGAGGACCCCACTGCAATTGAGAATCCAAGAATTCAGTCGACTGTACCAGGTCGAAAGGCTCGTCATTCATTAATATACTTAAAGTGGGATCCCTTCTGACATTGGGTAGCGAGAATTTCACACATTTGTTTTTTTAGAGTTTAACACTAAATTATTGGTAGTAAATCACTTGTGACCTAGCGTGATTGCTTTTTTAACATGGTCAAATTTGTTCTGGGTTCGGTCAATCTTAAAAATAAGCGAAGTATCATCAGCAAACAAAACAATATCACTTATTTTTTTTTACAAAAAAGGCAAGATCGTTATTAAATACCAAAAACAAAAACGGGCGTAATATTGAACCTTGAGGGACATCCATTGAGATGAGAGATCCAGATGACCTCTCTCTATTCACATCAACTTTCTGGATTCTATTACTAAGATAAGAGAAGACAAGTTTGAGAGCTTTCCCCTGAACTCCATAATGCTGTACTTAATTTACAAATATTAACGTTTCGTGACTTACGCATTAAAATGCTTTGGAATGGTCACAGAAGACAACAATTGCATCTTGTGACCTCTCCCAAGCATCAAAGATATGCTTTAAGAACCTTCTCCCTGCATCTGTAATGGAACGCCCTTTAGTAAAGCCATATTGCTCACTATGGAACAGTCGGTTTATATTAAAATGGGTCAATAACTGGCTTAAGATATTTTTTTCAAATATTTTACTTAGAGCAGAGAATATTGATATTGGTCTGTAGTTAGTTGGATCACTTTTATTGCCGGAATTATATAAAGGAATCAGTTTACTGTTTTTCATAACGTCAGGAAAAACTCCTTCATCATAACACTTATTAAAAATTATAACTAGGCCTGGAGCAATTGAATCAATAATACAAGTTAATGTTTTTGTTGATATTCCCCAAAGATCCTCGGTGTTTTTAATATTAAGCAATTTAAATGTCTTAACAAACCTTTCTATGTACATTAATATGTCTAAATTTAAACTACATCTACCAGTATGCAGCATACGGTTAACTTTATAGTGAGTGCATAGGTAGGTACCAGATAGAATTTTCAGATAGAATTATTTTAAAACACAACTGAATACCGGTAAAACTGATATAGGCCTATAATTACTGGGAACTTTTTTGTCACCAGATTTATATAGAGGATAGTTCCTCTATATAAAGCTGGTGATAAAAAAGATCTTTTTTTTTCATCAAATCGGGAAAGGTACCGTGATCAACACATTCATTAAATTTGTAAGCTAAATCTGGTGCTAATATATCTACAATTGAGCTACACACTTTGACTGACATACCCCATAAGTCTTCAGAGCTTTTAACTTTAATGTCTTTAAAAGTCTTAATAATATACTGGGGACTGACTTGTTTTAATTTAACTTTAGTTCTGCAGGAGTCCAGGTTTTCCTCAAGCAATGAAGTTGAAAGGGATGATGCAGATTTTAGTGGTTCAGTAGTTTTCAAGGGTTGTCGTGTGAGGATCCGAACCTAACCAGAACCTAACAGCAAACAACCAAGATAAAATTTAGTAGTATCAGTTTATTAGAAGTATAGTATTTACAGTGAAGTCTATAAAAAAAGATGATGCGAAGATGAGGATGGATGAGATGTGAAACAGGTTTTATAAAATACAGATGTCTGGATAGAAAGAAGGAAGCGGAGACCTGGGTGCAGGTGTATTTGTTGTTGTAGATGTTGTTGAAATCGTCGTTGTAGGAACAGTAGCGGGCGTACTTGTAGTTACGCCTCGCAGGATCCCGTTGTAGAAATCGTCGTTGTAGGAACAGTAGCGGCGTTGGCACGGCTCGCAGAATCCCGTTGTAGAAATCTTCGTTGTAGGAATGGTAGCGGCGTAGACGCGGCTCGCAGAATCCCGTTGTTTGAAGATTGATTTGAAGGTTTTGAGGGAGTTTGAAGGCTCGCAGGATCCCTTGTAGATGGAGAATTTGGAGATTTGAAGGAGTTTGAAGGCTTCGCAGGATCCCGTTGTAGATGGAGAATTTGGAGATTTGAAGGAGTTTGAAGGCTTCGCAGGATCCCGTTGTAGATGGAGAATTTGGAGATTTGAAGGAGTTTGAAGGCTTCGCAGGATCCCGTTGTAGATGGAGAATTTGGAGATTTGAAGGAGTTTGAAGGCTTCGCAGGATCCCGTTGTAGATGGAGAATTTGGAGATTTGAAGGAGTTTGAAGGCTTCGCAGGATCCCGTTGTAGATGGAGAATTTGGAGATTTGAAGGAGTTTGAAGGCTTCGCAGGATCCCGGGGTTGAGCGACCCCGAGATAAGGCCTTTACTGGTACTTCCAGTTCAGAAACTGACGTGAGACTGTCCGAATTGAAGAAATGTTCCGCTTTTATACCCTTTTTGGAGAGTTCTAAAAATTATTTAAATTAAACGTAATTTTTGAGAGTGGCCAAGAGAGAAAGAGTATTTTTGTAAAAGTATTAAAGTAAACATATCAGACCGCTAACGAGTTTGAAAGGACATTGCCATGACAACCAGATAAACAATCAATATATCAAATGTCAAATGTTGATTTCAGGCTCGTAATATAAAATCTAACAGTAAAAACAGGAAATAAATTACCTAAAAACGAAAGGAAAAAAGGTAGCGCACCAGCGCGCACGAAGCCCGAGATTGCAGAGTTTCGGAGAAAGCCAAAACAAGGTCACCAAAGGTAAACCGTTTCGCTATCGATTTAAAAGTGCTGATAGCATGAAAATGCAGAGCGAAAATGATTTATTAATGTGTTCTAATGGTTTAAAACGTTACAGGGTCCTGTGGAAGTAAAGGTGATACCAGATAATAAGCCACCAGCTCACCAAGTATCCAGCGTAATAGAGCAAGGTACCCTGAAGGACAAACAAAAGGACTGATGGTGGAGCTGGAGCTAAGGGATAGGAAGCAAGAATAGCATGTACGTACAGGAGCAGTTACCAAAGCTTCTTTAAGTTTTTTGAAAGCAGCTGCAGCCTTGGAATTTTTAAGACATTCAAGAAAATAGCACGTAAGTAGTATAACATAACACTACATTTTCCCCCCGACCCTGGAAAAATTTTTGACTCAGCAAAAATTTTGATATCTACAAAAATAAACCAGAAAAACACAGCTTTGCAGAAACAGACATCACCAGGCAAAATCAGATATACCATCTCTTACATTCATCATCTTCATTCAGGTAAGGGTGGAGTTCACATTCAATGACTACCACTCTAAAAGTGTGTTTTCAAAACGACATTCAGGCTTACTTAAGGAGTTGTCATCCGCTCCTGCGTGGAAAAAAAAAATAAGTAGAGGTAAAGAGAAACAAATTAATCCTAAGGTAGCTTTAGTCGCTTTGCCTTAAGATTAAAGACGGCCAGAGCGGTAGAGCTCGAAGCCAGAGATCAGCCACATCGCCAACGAGATGTGTCTGAAATGAAGAATATACATATATACAACAGAGCGGTAGAGCTCGAAGCCAGGGATCAGCTACATCGCCAACGAGATGTGTCTGAAATGAAGAATATACATATATACAAATTAACAGTTTAGAAGTTAAGAAAATTTATGCTACTTACGTGCAAAAATTTTAAATAAAGATTCGTATCACCTTCAGGACAGAAGTTTGAGAAACAAGAGGAGGTTCCATGAAAGTCGGATCAGCAGGAAGGTCAAGTGATGGAGAGTCATTTGCAGTTGAAGGTGGAGTCATTGTTATAGTTAAGTGTAGAGTCCAGTGTTATAGTTAAGTGTATAGTTAAGTGTTATAGAAGTGAAGTGAAGTGAAGTAATGTAAGTTAAATGTAGGCCTAAATATAATCCAGATAAGTTGAAAAACTAGATGAAGTTTTGTTTTAGAATTTAGAAAATGTGAAAAGGATGAATATATAAAGATTTAAGAGTGAAAGAGAAAGCAAATCAAAGGGAAAGAGACAAGGCGCAGAAAAGGTGAAGAGTGGAGAAGAACTTTTACGTTGGGCGCCAAAATGTCGTGTGAGGATCCGAACCTAACCAGAACCTAACAGCAAACAACCAAGATAAAATTTAGTAGTATCAGTTTATTAGAAGTATAGTATTTACAGTGAAGTCTATAAAAAAAGATGATGCAAAGATGAGGATGGATGAGATGTGAAACAGGTTTTATAAAATACAGATGTCTGGATAGAAAGAAGGAAGCGGAGACCTGGGTGCAGGTGTATTTGTTGTTGTAGATGTTGTTGAAATCGTCGTTGTAGGAACAGTAGCGGGCGTACTTGTAGTTACGCCTCGCAGGATCCCGTTGTAGAAATCGTCGTTGTAGGAACAGTAGCGGCGTTGGCACGGCTCGCAGAATCCCGTTGTAGAAATCTTCGTTGTAGGAATGGTAGCGGCGTAGACGCGGCTCGCAGAATCCCGTTGTTTGAAGATTGATTTGAAGGTTTTGAGGGAGTTTGAAGGCTCGCAGGATCCCTTGTAGATGGAGAATTTGGAGATTTGAAGGAGTTTGAAGGCTTCGCAGGATCCCGTTGTAGATGGAGAATTTGGAGATTTGAAGGAGTTTGAAGGCTTCGCAGGATCCCGTTGTAGATGGAGAATTTGGAGATTTGAAGGAGTTTGAAGGCTTCGCAGGATCCCGTTGTAGATGGAGAATTTGGAGATTTGAAGGAGTTTGAAGGCTTCGCAGGATCCCGTTGTAGATGGAGAATTTGGAGATTTGAAGGAGTTTGAAGGCTTCGCAGGATCCCGGGGTTGAGCGACCCCGGGATAAGGCCTTTACTGGTACTTCCAGTTCAGAAACTGACGTGAGACTGTCCGAATTGAAGAAATGTTCCGCTTTTATACCCTTTTTGGAGAGTTCTAAAAATTATTTAAATTAAACGTAATTTTTGAGAGTGGCCAAGAGAGAAAGAGTATTTTTGTAAAAGTATTAAAGTAAACATATCAGACCGCTAACGAGTTTGAAAGGACATTGCCATGACAACCAGATAAACAATCAATATATCAAATGTCAAATGTTGATTTCAGGCTCGTAATATAAAATCTAACAGTATAACCAGGAAATAAATTACCTAAAAACGAAAGGAAAAAAGGTAGCGCACCAGCGCGCACGAAGCCCGAGATTGCAGAGTTTCGGAGAAAGCCAAAACAAGGTCACCAAAGGTAAACCGTTTCGCTATCGATTTAAAAGTGCTGATAGCATGAAAATGCAGAGCGAAAATGATTTATTAATGTGTTCTAATGGTTTAAAACGTTACAGGGTCCTGTGGAAGTAAAGGTGATACCAGATAATAAGCCACCAGCTCACCAAGTATCCAGCGTAATAGAGCAAGGTACCCTGAAGGACAAACAAAAGGACTGATGGTGGAGCTGGAGCTAAGGGATAGGAAGCAAGAATAGCATGTACGTACAGGAGCAGTTACCAAAGCTTCTTTAAGTTTCTCGAAAGCAGCTGCAGCCTTGGAATTTTTAAGACATTCAAGAAAATAGCACGTAAGTAGTATAACATAACACTACAGGGTATATTAGTAAAAAAGGTCTCGAATTCCTGAGCTACTTCTGAATTTGCACTGATGATATCGCGATCTGTCTTAAGTGAAAAGTCATACTCCGGTGGCTTTGTACTACCTTTTTATAACTTTCCAGACGGTTTTTATTTCATCGTCGGCAGATTTAATTTTACTACTTATGAAATTTGCTTTGGCTTTAAGACACACTATCTTGAATGTTTTGGAGTTATATGTGAGACATTCTTTAAACCTGTCACTATTTACAACAAATACTAAAAAAAACAATAAAATAAATATTTAAGGGGGCTCCCACACAACAACTCTTTCAATACCACATACAAACATATGAATGCACCTGGTTACGTACATGGAGTGTGAAAGTAGGCGCACTAATAACTTTGTAAACAACTATTTTTCTATGTAAAATCCAAACTATTCATGCCACACCATCCCTACCATTTTAAGTTGGTACGGAACCCTTTGTGCGCAAGTTTGACCCGCACTTGACCGTTTTTATTTTGTTTTATTAGACATATCCTGAGTCAAAGTAATGTTATGAATAAAATTATTTATGTCGAAATATCATCAACCAAAATTCAAAATTCAAAAAATCAAAAAGAGTTTATTTCGGATTATAAGAAATAATTTAAGAAGCATATTTTAAGAAACACATACATTACATTACATTTGAAGAATGTCAAATCTTAAACTAACACATATATCAGGTATAGGGAAATATAGAACTCCATTTGAATTCCGTCACCTCAATGTTTCAGATGCTGGAGGCAAAGAGGCGACTAGAAACCTCCAGCTTTATACGTTATTTTTTACAGAATTGGAGCAAAAACCTTCCCAAGCTTTTTTGTCTTCTACATAATTTGATATTTTGTAGGAAGCCTTTTTACATAAGTGATCTTTAACAATATTTTTAAATTTATTTACAGACAATTCTTGTAACTCAGTTGGGATTTTGTTGTAAAAGCGAATATATTGCCCTTTAAAAGATACATTAACTTTATGCAGCCTAATAGTATGTATAGCTAGTTTATTCCTATTTCTAGTGTTGACATTGTGCCTGTCGCTATTCTTAGGAAATTTATCAATATTTTTGTGGATTTACATTAGGTTTTCATAAATATGCACTGTCATAATGTTAATTTCCTTAAATTTCCAACGCAGTGACTCTCTGGAACCCACATTGTAGATAGCACGAACAGCCCTCTTTTGCAGCACAAATATTATGTTAATGTCTGCAGCTTTCACCCACATCAGTATGCCCTAAGACATAATACTATGGAAGTAGCTGAAGTAAACTAGTCTAGCTATTTCCACGTCCGTAAAGAGACGGATTTTTTTGTCTGCATAAACTCCTGAACTGATTTTTATCGATAGCTTATCTATGTGTAGGCCCCATTGAAGCTTATTATTTAAGATAATTCCTAGGAATACCGTGCTATCAAATTTTCACCTTTAACATTAACATTAGCCGATACTTGTTTAACATTGGGGAGTATAAACCAAATAGGTACATTTAGTTGTGTTATTGTTCAGTAAAAAAATATTGACACTAAACCAATTGACTACCTTTGAGATTGCATTGTTCACATCGTCAAAGTTCAAACTGAGTCGTTTCATTTTAAATAAAAGGGAATTGTCATCTGTAAACAGTACAATCTCATGATTATCTTTGACAAGATGTAACAGGTCATTAATATAAACCAAAAACAGGAATGGCCCGAGCATGGAACCCTGCGGTACACAGTAACAACAGACCCTGGAGATCGTATTCCATTAATGTCAACTCTCTGTATCCTGTCATTTAAATAAGAAGAGAGAAGATCTAAAGAGTTATCCCTGATTATATAGTGATGTAATTTTTATCAATGTCTCATGTTAAACGCAATCAAAAGCCTTAGACAAATCGCAAAATACTGCTAGAGCATCATGCGACTCCTCCCAGGCATATGTGATATTAACTCAATACCGGCATCAGTAGTTGATTTGCCTTGTGTAAAAACAAATTGTTTAAAGTGGAGCATGTTGTTAGTGTTGAAATGTGTATAATGTTTGGAAAAAGGATGAACAAAACATGCAAAAGCGTCTTCACTATAATACGTACAGAAACAAGACAAATAAATATTTAAATTCACTAAAACATGATTAAATAAAAAACGAAGTCACGGAAAATTTCAAAGATTCAAAAAAAATATGGAAAATCATTAACAGAATATGTGGAAAAATAACAAAATCAATTGATGAAACTATTTTAAAATCATTTAAATTACCAAAAGAAACCCTTGCCAACAATTTTGCAAACGAATTTCAGTCGAATGTTAAAAATATTACAATTACTTGCGACACCCCTATATTAAATCCAGATAGCTACGAAAGAAACCCTGATATTGCAATGCGACTAAAACTTGCTACGAATGAGGTAATACACAAAATATTACAACATCTAAATCACAACAAAAGTCCGGGTTTTGACGGGATTCGGGCAAGTGATCTCAAATACATAAATAATGACATAACCCCCGTTATAACCCACCTCATTAACAGGTGCATTGCTGAGTCAGTTTACACAGATAAGCTCAAAATCGTTATCATCTGGCCAATATATAAAAAAGGGTCGCATAGTGTGTATAATAATTATAGGCCTATAACTATTTTATCTTGTATTGATAAGATAGTTGAGAGGTATTTCAGTAATGAAATATCACGTTATCTCGAGAAAAATAAAGTCATAAACAAATACCAATTCGGCTTTCAAAGGAACCGAAGTACCTCTCAGCTGTTATGTCAATTCACTAATAAAATAAATAAGCATTTAAACTATAAGAATCATACTGTGGTTATATTTATAGATTTTAGTAAGGCGTTTGATACCCTACGGTATAAAACGTTATTTACAAAGCTCCAGCAGAATGGTATTCAGGGCCCTTTACTTGACGGGCTTATGGATTATCACTTCAACAGAAATACAATGGTCAAGATAGCTGATAGCTAACAAAATACCTACTGATGTGGGCACTGCCCAAGGGTCCATTTTAGGACCAACTGAATATTTATTATATGTAAATGATATGATCAATGTTATCAAAGATGGATCTATTTATCAATTTGCTGACGACACCTGTATTGTTGTATCACATAAGAACTTATCTACGGCCGAATACATGATGCAGAATAATTTTAACTTACTGTGTAAATGGGCACACGATGTGGGACTAGTCATCAACGCGGATAAAACAAAAGCAATGCACATTCACTCTTCGCATAACAAAACCTCATATGTACCCACCATCGTCGCTCACGAGCATACGTGCCTGCATCTAAACAATATACGGTGCCAATGTAAAAACATAGATTTTGTACACCAACATATGTATATAGGTCTTATAATTGACCATAGGCTCAATTGGGGACCTCATATAAACTATGTTTGTGATAAACATCGCTCATTTGCAAGCAGATTAGCTATACTAAAATATAAACTACCTTATTCAATATTAAGAACACTTTACCTTGCTCTTGCTGATAGTATAATTAGTTACGGATTAAGTAGTTATGGAAGAACCTATAAAACTTATCTTATTAATATATATAAATTACAACTAAAATTGTTAAAAACTATTGTACCTAAAAAAACTAAAATTTTGTATGAAAATAATGAAATTGGATTATTTCAACATAGTAACATTCTACCTATTAAACAAAAAGTAAATATTGCTATTCTTAAGGAAGAGTTTAACTGTATTAGCATATTAAATCCTAAGATTCGCTATAAATCTCTAAGAAAATTAAGTTGCACTTAAAATTATATCTTACCCAAGTTTAATAATGTGTATGGAAGAAGAACTAGTGAGTATCTTCTCACAAATATACTAAATGATATGGATGATGTATGTGCTCATAGATACCACTACTACCTTGATGCAAGCTTGTTATTGTTTTTGTATCTGTTGCTATGAATTATCAATTATTGTTAATTAAACATATCAACCTATTAAGTAAGTAGGCACTCAATTTTACTCCTTTTCTTGTATATGTGGATCGCGGGCGGCCCTCACATGCGGGCAGGCGGGAGCGTGTTGTGTGTGCGGACCGACCACGAACACCACCTAATGTTAGGAATAGTTATGGATATGGGCAGCTTACTTGCCTGGAATGATAACCTATTATTTTTAATTTACAAATTACCGATTTATCATGAGAGCATCCAAGTCCTTCAAGAATGCCAGCACAGAAATACTTCAACACGTTGGTCAGATCTAATCTTGAGTATTTCTGTTAGGTGTGGAACCCGTTCTATCAGGTCCACAAAGGTACTTTAGAAAGAGTCCAAAAGAGATTTCAAATACCACTCTGAGTCACTTGAAACTTAGGTCCTACACAGAGTTATTGGAGCACTTCAGGATTACACCTCTTACTGTCCGAAGAAAAATTCTTGATCTAAAACTCATGCACATGGTGCTGAACGGACGAATAGACTGCCCGCAGCTACTCGAATCTTTCAGTATCTCGGTTCAAAGTAGACTTCCGCGCCCCAGTACCTATATACTGTTCAGAGAGCGTCCATGGAAAACAAACCACGGTATGAACTCCCCCGCCACCAGAATGATACGCTTGTACAATGCAATGCTTGGAACGGCAAGACATCCTTGAAGGGCACGGGCATCACAATGTCTGAGTTTTTGACAAAGGCCAGACATCAGGTTTTCATGGCGGCCAGGAAGCATTTTGGTATGCGGAACTGCTAGTCCACTGAAGGCAGGATCATCCTGCTGCTTCCCGACAAGTCCCGACAGTAGATTGAAATGATAGATAGATAGATAGATAGATAGATAGCTATTTCATTTATTCATTGTTCGGTACAAACACAAAAACATTAGTGGTTATTAACATATTACAAATCACACAAAATTAATTATGACAACAAACATCAAAGAAATTAAATAAAACAATGAAAATAATTATAATTAACACAGCAAAAATATGGAAAGTAAGGATCACTATGGGGCACCGTGACTGTACCGCGACAATGAAATGGCCCTGACTCAGCAATGTCACAGACGAATCTGTGACGCTGATATTCTGCCAGAGCCAAAGCGGACGAGACAGCAATAGGCTTAAGTACACAAAATACACAAATTATTACAGCAAATAAATAAAATTAAAAAATAAAATTAAATATTAAAGTCTACTAATATGGAATTGAATTAATTATTGCAATTGAATTTGAATTTGAATTGAATTAATAATGCATAGAATAGTATCGGAATTGTGTGATTTAAATTAGATGAAATTTCAGAATTGTATAATATGAATAGAAAAAGGATAATATAATGTCAATGATTATGTCGTATGGTAGTCAAAAAAAAAAAAAAAAACTGTGAGGTAGGAGATTATTGAGGAGCTTCTGGTGTTCACCGACAAGTTCCCATCTTCTGCCGCTCAATCCGGGACAGTGGGCAACCCTGCGTCTACATCTACTGCACTTGCTGCTACTGCGCGGGCGCCTGCCACCACTGCCAAGCGTACACGCGGAGGCCGAGGTGGATCGACGACGGGGGCGGCTAAGAAGTTCGCCGTCAACCCGTGTTCTTCACTTCAGTGCCTCCGTCATTCGGTCGGAGTATGCCTGCGCGCAGTGGACTATGTGTGTATTTTCAGTTTCTTGTGAAGATTGCACGTTTTTCCTTTTTTTATCTATCGTTTTCTCTTCGGACCCTCGTGTATTTCATAATTTCTTGGTAATTGAATCCACCCACTGTCACCTGTAATTTTTGACAGCGACGTTTTTTTTTTTCTTTTTACTGTCATGTCTCTGTACAAACATTCCGTATGACGCGTAACGAAACGCAATAGCGAGATTTCGATATTGCTTGAATCTTTGCTGTTTGTTTGTGTTTTATTTGTTTTACTTTTTGCTGTATAATTATTGCAAGTTGATTTCTGTTAACCTTGATTTCTTTCCCAGCATGCCCAGTGAAAGACTGAGTTCAGGCTTGGAACCAAAAGTATTAAATTAAATTAAAGTAGATCCTATTAATATAAATTTATTTTATAATTTATATGTATATCTATTTAGTTTATGAATACCTTAAACAATTTTAACGATAGCTTCTTTTCTAGTTCTGATAGCGATGTTTCACTTAGTGCGGGAGGTGGGTTGTCGGCGGATGGCTCTTTGTCTAATAATCTGAAACGCGTGTTTTCGACCCTTGGCTTTAATCTCAACATCGTGCATATTAATGCCCAGAGCATTCACGCCAGCTACGCTGATCTTCTTGATGCCTTCATTGACCAGAATATTCACGGAATTCTTGTCTCCGAATCTTTCCTCAAGCCATCCCTCTCTTCTTCCATTTATGCTCTGCCAGGGTTCAGGCTCTTTCGTAATGATCGAACGGGTAAGGCTGATGGCGGCGTTGCCATCTACCTTCGTTCTGAGATCTCGTGCAAAGTTATCAGCCACTCGCCCAGCCTATACTCTGGTTCTGCGGAACACTTATTTTTAGAAATATGTCTTCGTCATAATAAAGTTCTTCTGGGTGTTTACTACTACTTTGCCCCTCTTTTAACATAGATTACTTTGAATTTTTTGAAACTCTTCTTAATGACCTGTCTCCTCTTTATCCTGTTACTCTTATTCTTGGTGATTTTAACACCTGCCTCCTTAAAAACTATGCTCGATCAGCCAAACTGCAATCCATTGTCAACTCCTTGAATTTACACATTCTTCCCCTTGACGCCACTCACTTTCAGCCTCACTTTACCCCCTCTCTTCTTGACAAAATCTAACCCGACTAAGGTTGCCGTACATGGTCAACTCAGTGCCCCCTTCTCCTACCATGATTTAATTTACCTATCCTACAAAATTGGGCCCCCCAAGCGTAGAGCTAAGTTTCTTGAACTTCGTAGTTGCAAGGGTATTGATGTCACTTCCCTTAAATCCGACGCCTCTTCTATAGATTGGTCCCTTGTTCTGGGAAGTGAGTCCGTTGATGATTAGGTCCAGAACTTTAACACGATTGTCCTGCTTGTTTGACAAACATGCTCCTGTCAAGAAGGTTAAAGTTAAACATCTCCCCGCTCCATGGCTTACTGATACAATTAAGGGTCTGATGGCTAAGAGAAACCGTGCCAAGACTAAATACAAAAAGGATCCGACCGACGAAAATTTTTTAGCATACAAAAGTCTTCGTAATCGCTGCTCCCGTCTGTGTCGAGATGCCAAACGCCGTCATATATTTGAATGTATCGAAAACTACGCCCCTGCACAAGTTTGGAAATTTCTGAAGACCCTTAATATTGGTAAGTCACAGGACCTGACGGTTGGTAACATCGAACTTAACGGTCTCAATCATTTTTTTGCCGTCCCCCCCGTCCAGATGGATCCATCTGTCAAGGATGCCACACTCCGTAACTTGCTTTCCAGGACTGTCTCCTGCCACTCTTCTTTCAATCTGCGTCATGTTAGAATCACTGCAGTCAGGAAAGCAGTGCTAGCAATCTCATCAAAAGCCGTCGGCGATGACAAAATCTGCTCTCAAATGTTGACAAGTGTTCTTGGAGAATTGCTGCCGGTTATCACTCACATAATTAATGCTTTACTCTCTGACTGTCACTTCTCTAGTCAGTGGAAACTTGTTCTCGTGATCCCTTTGCCTAAAACATCCAACCCAACTTCCTACAAAGAATATCGTCCTATTTCTATCCTGCCCATCCTTTCCAAAGTCCTTGAATCCATTGTACACACTCAACTATCTACCTATCTTTCCTCCATGAATCTCCTTCCAATCGGGTTTTAGGCTGGGTCACAGCACTACCACCGCTCTACTCAAAGTGACAGATGACATCCAACTCTCATATGGGCTTCTGGTCAACCCGAGAAAGTCGCAGGCCTTGATCTTGGGAACCCGATACTCTCTTAACCTGTTACAACTTCCAATCGCTCCTCTAATATTTGATGGAACCGTAATCGAATACAGCGATAAAGCTAAAAATCTCGGAGTTGTATTCGATAACATGCTGTCTTAGTCGCCCCATGTCTCCGAGGTCAGCAGACGAGTCTTTGCATCGTTTCACTCTCTTCAGAAATTACAATACTTCCTTCCACGGCATACTAAAGTCACTCTAGCCCAGTCCCTTCTACTTCCTTTAATTGATTATGCCGATGCTTGCTGGGTGAGTGCGAACGAAGAACAACTGAATAAACTCGAACGACTTCAGAACGTCGGGATTTGTCGTCTTCGGGCTGCGCAAGTATGACCTCGTCTCGCAGTATCGCAAGGAACTGGGATGGCTCCCGATTCATCTTCGCCGTGATTTCCACATATTGACATTACTCTTTAACATCTTGAGAAACCCCAGATATCCTTCCTACCTTCGTGAACGTTTTGAGTTCCTTTTCTCCAGAGGCAAGGAGCGGAGATCTCACACGGTGTCTCTTCTATGTATTCCGCAGCATAACACCGTCGCCTACGAGCACTCGTTCAGGCTGAGGGCCATTCGGCTGTGGAACGCACTTCCCTGCACTATAAGGGACAGTCCCACTCTTTTCTCCTTTAAGAATCACTTGAAAGAGCACTTACTTTCTCTTTCATCATAGGTATTGTATATATAACTATGTAATTGTATTTATCTATTTATTATTATAATTTGTTTATTCTTATTTTATCTACTATTTCTTTGATTATATGTATTTTTATAGTAATTATCATATTTTATTGGTATTTGGTAAGTATTTAATTGCATTAGACTACCCTTTTCATTTTATATGTATCCTATCCAGATAGGTTTGCTGGAAGAAATCTCTGTTGAGAGATAAGCTCGCCTTTGCCTTTTAATTTCTTGTATAATTGTGTTGTTGTAATGTTCTGTGCAATAAATAATTGTGAAATTGTGAAAAGACCAAACCACAGATTTCGATGTTACCATGATACGTTTCACATTTTACGATCTAAGCTTGAAACCCACCTAACTTGAACCTGACCCTTACTCTAACTTAAACTTAACTATACGAATTATTATCTAAACCAAACTAATTTTTTTTTAAGATAGGTCTATTGTTATGTTAGAATTAAACTTAACTTAAATAAAATTTGTAAATAATTAATAATAATTAATATCTATTATCATTTAGATATTAATTATGTGAAAGCTGTGTTTGCCTATAAGTGCACAAGCATCGACAAAGTCTACAAAATGTAATAATTAAGTAAATATGTATAATTGTGCGTTGGCGAACCTGAACCAATAAAATAAAATAAAAAAATAAAGATTGTGTTATTTGCTGATGATACATTTCTTAGATTGAAAGTAGATCGACATGTACAGAACTAAGATAAAGTAAATAAAGCTCTTGGTTAACATCATTATTTGTTTACTGTTAATAATCTAGTGCTTAGTGCGAAAAAAACGAAATGTAAAAAAATCACTTTGTCTGCTGTTAATTCCTTAAAAAATGAGGTTATATAATGATAATTTAGAGTTTACTTTAGTTATTTCCACAGTATTATGTGCCATAGAGTTTTGCTGTTGGGACGAGTTGCTGAGATTGACTCAAGTTTTGTTTTACAAAAAGGGCTATTAGAGCATTTTATAGCCTACTCAGTCATGACTCCCTGAGGGAACTGTTCAAAGAAATTAGCATCATGACTGTACCGTGTCAATATATTTGTAAAATGAAATGTCGTCGTCTCATTTCCATATGAGTCTATGGTACCATATGAGGGCTCTATGATATGGAACGGAAGATTGTCACAGATTTCACTATGATGTGAAAAGAAACTATTTATCGTTTAGATTTTTGTGAATAATAGCTTCAATTGTTGTTTTTCTCTTCAGGTAACTCTTATAATAACTTAACATTAAGTGTACTTGTTATAAAGATAAAATATTGTAAAGTGTAAAGCATATTTATAATAAAATGTCCATTCTTTTCAGAACAACGCAATTTGGTTTTTATTTCACTACATATTCAGAGGAAATACCGAGCCCACTATAAACACATTATATATTTATGAAAAATTCATGTACGTTCAGAAGAATATAAATTGCTTCACTAAAAATGTAGACAGGCACAGACGAGCTCATATAAGAAGCGGAAATAAAATTGGCAAACCTTACTTCAGACTAGCTAAAGTTAGAACTTCATTTGTGAGTCTAAGTATACAATACTATAACAAAATACCGGAAGAGATATTAAATTTTGTCAGAGAAGAAATCTAAAGGCATTGTTATAAAATCATAATGTTATAAAGCATATTATAGGTTAGATGATAACATTAATGACAAAGAAGTATAGAGCTCTGATCTTCACATGATTGTAACACAAGACCTATTTTTGAAAAAAAATAATCAAAAAAGAAAAGTAGGCCGTGTTGCAGTAGTAGGCAGCACGAATTTCATGCGCCGCTTTTTCTCCGCTGCCATAACACTTTTCGAAGCGGTAGTAGTTTTGCTTGCATTTTATAGATTCAAATGACTTTCAAAAAGTGTTCCTAAGTATCTATTTTGAATAAAATAAAATGAAGTTTGAAGTTTGAAGTTACTAAGGCTTCTTTAGACTCGTCTCCGGCTCTTGCTGCATCATTTTTAAAAGAAAATGTTCCAAAGTGCAATCAAGAGTTCTTATTCGCATATATTAAGCTCTATGGCATTTAAGTTGTTTTATTTGAAAAAATTCCGAGAATTTTTGGGGCATGTCAGTAAAAATTATTAGCTCAGTGCTATCACTGACAAACATAGACGAACTTGCCCCTCATTTAGCTTAAATCTTCAATAAATGTTTAGATGACAGTTCTTTCCCTAATCCATAAAACACAGTAGGCTAGTTATTTTATTTAAAGCGGCGATAGGGATGACCCCACAAATTTCAGACCAGTCTCGGTTCTACCCGTATTGAGTAAAATATTCGAGAAGATTATACTAAGTCAGTTGCTGGCACCCTTTTATACGCATCAAATTCTCCATAGCCAGCAGTTTGGATATACAAAAGGGCGGTCGACAACAGATGCTGGAATCATATTAGTTAAAAATATTTTTAATGCGTGGGAAGATCGTAGGGATGCTATAGGTTTTTTGTGACCTGCCCAAGGTATTTGACTGTGTAGACCACATAACATTGCTCTTAATGCTAAAACACTAAGTCATACAAGGCAATAGCTATAATCATATGAGATTGTATTTAGAGGGGGGGTGTACAAAAAGCTGACATTAATAGGACAAAATTGTCGGGTTCTCAGGTGTAGATCGGAGTCCCACAGGGATCTATTCTGAGTTTATTCCTTTTCCTCATGTATTGAAATGATTTGCCCATAACACGTCACTAATTTTAAAATAAGGAGCCAAGAAAATTACTTACAGGAAACAAGTAATGCTCTCTTGCGAGTACTAGACTGGTTTACTGCCAATGACTTCCTTCTGAATAAAAAAGAGAAAGTTTATAAAGTTCACTTAACCTTTTGTAAGGCAAGTCAAAAGTAACATTGTAGTAGATAAAATTGTATTTCTCGGCATCACTATTGATTCCAAACTACAATGGAGTCCCCATGTTATAAATTTAGCACATAGACTTGTCTCCACAGCATATGCAGTTAAAAGAATGAGGGAATTGACTGACGTTGCAACTGCTAAGCTTGTATATTTTAGTT
This sequence comes from Argyresthia goedartella, assembly GCA_949825045.1. NCBI lineage: Eukaryota > Metazoa > Arthropoda > Insecta > Lepidoptera > Argyresthiidae > Argyresthia > Argyresthia goedartella. The sequence continues at coordinate 36,084,678 of OX463821.1, forward strand.
ATTTCCATATCATTATGTCCTACGGCATACTACTATGGAGACGGGATGCTGACATTGAGACTTTCTTCATTTTGCAGATGAGACCTATCGGATTTATTTCATCAAAGAAACCAACATCCTTACAGTCGCAAGTCAATATATCTATGAAAACATAATGTATGTGAGGAAAAATATCAGTAGTTTTAAAATCATTGATAGCCACCACAATGTGCAAACTATAAATAAACATAAGCTTGTGTTTCCAATGTTCAGACTCACCAAAGTTGGTAGTTCTTTTATGGGACACTACGCTTCTACAATAAACTTCCGCAAGAAATACAAAACTTAACTGAAGCTCGATTCAAAAAATGTATAAAGCAAACTTTGTGCACAAATGTCTACTACAAAATTAATGACTTTACAAGATACCGACATTCAACCAGTTCAAAATTAATCACTTTTTACAAGACACCGACATCTGGCATTCAACCAGTTCATTCCACCCTTTATATTATGTACTAATAATTAGGCACCTACCTAATGTTTTATTATGCTTGCTTGATTATGTTTTGACGTTCATTATGTCTAAATTTTTATGCTTTTATGAATATAAATCTTTGAACTTGAACTTGAACATATCCAAGCCCCAGCGACACAAAGAGGTTTGTATTGGATGGATGCTCAAACTATAAGCAAAGAGTTTATTTCATCTGAGGATTTATTTATTGTCAGTGTAACTATTCAGAATATATTTTATGTCGTGTTTTAAAAAACCTGTGCGATTTTTCATTTGCCGCCACTCGATTCTAGAAATACTATTTGGTTCTGTTTGGTGCATGCATACATACATACATGTGCTCACGCTTATTTCCAGGAAGATGGATAGGCAGACTACAAAGACCTCCTCCTACTATGATCCTGGGATACATCTCTCGCTTCCTCAACATTCATAAGTATCTTCATGCAAGCTCGCCGGTGACAGCTACTTTGTATTTGCTCCTTCACTATCAAATCGCCGATTTGGTCTTTATAGGACCATCTTGGGCATCCCTGTCCGACAGCTCCTTTCACACCCGCTGAATAAATCTGTTTCGTCAATGTCCATTCATTCATCCTTTTAACGTGACCACACCATCTAACCTGGCCTTTCCCTATCCTTGTCACTATATCTTCTTTCAATCCACAGCGTTCCCTTTTCACTTCATTCTTCAATCTATCTTTTAATGTTACTCCACGTATACTTCTCAAAGACCTAATTTCTTCAGCGTTTATTCGGCTTTCGTGCTTTTTCTGCATTACCCAAAATTCGCTCCCAAACATCAATGTCGGACTCAACACTCCCTTATAAATTAGCCAAACGTGCCTTTTGGGAAACCGTTTGGCTACTCTTCAAGGAGTGCAGTGCCCCATTGATTTTATTGCCCGCACTCACTCTCCTTTCAATATCACCCTCACATTTCCCATCTCTTGTAAACATACTACCCAAGTATTGGTCCACTTGTTCATCATTAATCGTAATCACGCATTCTGTTACTTCTTCATCCTTTTCTAAAACCATGACCTTCGTTTTACTGACATTCACTTTCATTTCCATATTTTTAAGTGATTCGTTCATGAGAGTTACCGTCTCCTGCAGCCCACTCACCGACGACGCAAGAATAACTTGATCATCGGCGTATAAGAGGCACTTGATAAGTAACTCTCCCATTTGCATACCACAATTATGCTCTTTCAAATAATTCAAACAACTATCCATGAACAGATTGAACGACCAAGGCGATGCTACATAGCCCTGTCTCACACAACGTTCGATGTTAAACTAGCCCGTGTAAGCACCGTTTATCCAGGCGCATGCACTGAAGTCGTCGTACAAGGACTTCAATGAACGAATCATTTGGTTGTCCACTCTATACACGGATAGTCTTTTCCACAAATCATTCCTCATCACTTTATCATATGCCTTTTCTAAGTCTACGAAAGCGCAGTAAACTTTTTTCCTCAAAGCCAGATGCTTCTCTGTTACGCATCGTAGAGCAAAGATCAGGTCCGAACATCCCATTCCTCTTCTGAATCCCCCTTGTGCATCCCAGATATTTTCCTCCGTTTTATTCATCACTCGTTCAATCAATATTTTGCATACAATTTACTGACGATGCTGAGAAGACTAATGCCTCGGTAGCTTTTACAGTCCTGCTGTGAACCATTCCACTTATATAGTGGGACGAAAACAGCCTTGCCCCAATCTCCTGTCACCTGACCGATTGTGCAGCATATATTAAAGAGTCGGTACAGCTGACTAGCCACGACGCCATCCCCTTCCCTCAGCATCTCTAATGACACTATCATATCCTGCCGCTTTACTGTTTTCTTACTTTTCATCGCACATACTATTTATTTCATGCTTATTGTGCCGGCACGTACGCCCGCCACAGATATGCGGAAATATCTCATCACGTACTATGTCTTATGCACGTCATCAATAACATGTACCAACCTAGTATATAAGCTAGGATTTCCTATAATAAATTAGTCTAGTATAATCTCGTATTTGCGCACATCTCAAGCCTTTTACTTTACTCCCGAAGATGTTAATCCCCTCATAATTGCCTCTGGCAAAGTGGTGACCCGACTTTTGAACATCAGCAACCTTCGGTAATAGCAGCATGGACCCAGCCGCGAAGAAAACTCCGTGTGCTGCCAGCTTAGAAGTGCAAGCAAGAAGCACTTCGTCCAAGATCGCCGAACCCCGAATTCTGCATACCTATTTCAAACTACGCTGCAGAAATCAATAATCTAGACCCCACCCAAACCAAGACGACATCAAGCAAGCCATGACGGACCAGAAGCCAAAAGATTTCAACTGAAGATTTCCCGCATCGAACTCAAGATACCGCAAGAACCGATAGCTGACTGCTGATTTATCAAAATGGAGCTCGCACTGTGCTGGTACACCGTCCTAAGATCGTCTAGTTATTAAATTAAGGAGTATATCGAATGTGTTTGATTACTTCAGAACCCTGCAGTGTCGAAAACCATTGAATGTGCGAGATATATGACTCTAGTATTTAAATCCGCGTATTTGCTACCAGTATATTGGCCGAATGGATCAAGAACTAACACAAAGCCATTCTCCCGAGCTTACTAATCATGGCATCCTGTACACCTTCCTGAAAGTCCAAGAAGCGTTGGTGACTGAAAAAGTGTAATAAACACCCTATTTGATTTACTTCAGGTAGCCATAGTAAGTGATCGGTTCGCGTGGAAAAGTGTATGGAACTCGTGTGAGTATATCTCACCAGTCAGCGACCGCCTCACTCTGACACGGGGAAACCCTACGCCCGACTTCAGGCTCTGAATTCAGATTATAGGGGGGCGATGGACCACCTTCGCTGCGAAGCGTTTACATCGACACGTCCAGAGACGTGGATAATTACAAGGTGCTCTAGGCTACCTTCCCCCATAGTACCATGGATTTATTTATATTGCAAAGTTCAAGTGTTTAGTTTGGCCAAACTAAGGTCGATGGTCCATCGCAAAAGACAGGACGTGATATATGTGTGCCCAGAGACGCTACCGCCCCGCCACGGAGATACACTGGATTGACCTCTAGGGTCTCGTGAACCGTCCTCCTTCTCTGTTCACTTCTACCATCGATACAAAATAACAACAATGAGTGTACTTGGCACTCTAATCATCTAATCTTTATCCAATTATGTAGTAAGAACAAGCTCTCAATCTCATCAACACTGCAAGGATCTGTCCAATGAGGCCTAGGTAGTGCCTAATTATACCTATCAAATGAATACTTCTACGATACTTTCCCTTTTGTACTTTCACTGCTGTCACACCGGCACGGCGAATCCACGTAACTCGGAGATGTAGAATTAGCCTACTTCATAGTTTACCGTAATCCCTTAGCTCAGCAAGAAGGTATTGTGACTACGTCACTTATGCTTGTTTCTAGATGCGGTAAAGCTCTGCTCACCTCTTCTAATATGCTGATGCTGGCCTAGACTTTAAGTTGACCTTCGTGAAAATTCTATCAAGTGTAAACTGGGAGCTTCGTGTATCGAGTGGAACGTAGTTAGGAACAGTGGTGATTGCATTTATGTAGTAAAACCCGTTAATTATTTATTTCTGTGATACCAGTGTGAAATGCGAAATACTGAGAATGACAATACTATCCCCACTGTCCTAAAACTTTAACAATGGACCTTATAAATATATTAGACATAATAAAACCAGAGACATAGTAGATCGCTTCGTTTATTTAAGAGTTTAAGATCTACTTCAATTTAAAATTATTAGAGAAACTGGTTTATTATTTAGATTGCCTTTGACGAATCTTTGCCAAAAGCGACCGGACATTTAGTTCCTAGGCATTTCTAAGGGGAAAACTTTAATGTCCAAACAAAAAACCCACTTAGACCATTGTCTACTGTATATAGTAGAGCCTTTTGTACAGCATTTTGATTCATTTATATAAACTTACTCTAACATTATAATGAAATGAGATTCTCCTCTCTTGCTACAATTGCAACTTAATTATGACAATTTCTATCTCTGTTCATAACGAATTCACGTAAATAATTTAGCCATAATTTGCGTCCTTACATACATACATACATAGCGTCACGTCTTTCCCCATACTAGGCGGCAGAGGCCCCATGGTGTCCACTTTGAGCCAGTTATTCAATACTCCATTTTGCATGCCCACCTTACGTAAAAATGAGTTTATTCCTCAACTTTTAACCTGATGTGATTACTATTGATTGCACTCACTATATTACACTTTAAATTACTCAATGGCTTTGCTTAGTTTAGATACTCAACACTACTGACATGAGGCTAACTCTGCCTGAATTTACGATTGGTACAAGTTATAACGTTACCAGGTAATGCGACAAGGTATTATCATCGCCACTGGATATTAATTATTACAGTGAACTACCCCATTGAGCTTCATGTTATAATGGGTTTCACGCTTGTTTCTCACATAGGAGATGCATGTTCGAATCCTGACCATGTAACAATGAGATAATTAATTTATGTTAAGAACATTATCGGACGTACATAGTTTCAGATGACACGTTAAACTATATGTTGTAGTGTTCGTAAAACCCCTCCACTAACCCGCACTGAGCCAGCGTGGTAGAGTGTGGCTTAATCTTACTCTTATCCGGGTAAAGGCCTGTACCCCTCGGTGAGGACATTAATGGGCTGCTACAAACACCCCATTCAACATTTACAATTAAACACAATTGACGACCGGTTAGCCTAACGGGTAGTGACCCTCTCTACAAAACTAATAGTCCCGGGTTCGAATCTCGGTAAGACCAAACATTTGTAAATGAAGATGAATATTTTTTTCTTAGCCTTGGATATATTATATTAGTATTTATCTCTATTAATATGTCGTTGTCTAGTACACATAACTCAAGCCTTGTTTGGCTTACTAAGGGAAGACCATCTTACATAATATTTATTACATACATCAGTGCATTAAACATTACTTAATTAGTTTTGGCTATTTCATGAGGGCTAGGCCACATCGAAATGTTCTATGGTTCAGGTAACTTCACACGTCACCTTCTTGTACAATAGTAGCTTAGCTCACCGCTAAGTAGTGAAAATAATTTATAAATCAATAAAATCAATAAAGGTACATTACCGAATGTAGCTGAGTTCAGGAACTTATCACTATTATTGCACTATACTTTTACACATATTTCTAGTTGAGAGGTATGGATAATTTCACAATATTATCTCAAAAATATGAAAATGGGTTATTATACTTTAACTCTAACGATGATCTAGGTACGTGATCGATCGGCTGCTAGATCTCGAATGCTCTTCCACAAGTCCAGGGTTACTTCCCCGCACAGCCAGCAACCCTCCCCTCTCCTCGTTGGTCCTCGCTCCTTCAACAGATAAAAAAGAAAGCGGCCAGTACATTGCTTAATTTATGACTACAACCCCGTCATCGTATGTTCCAGGGCTGTCACTGATTAGGCCTATGTCTAAAAGTGATCGATAAATTGGTTGGTTGTCGGATGGTACGCTATTCGGAAAATTACACTTCATTTTAAGATTCAAAATCGCGATGCATTAATAAAAATATGTCAGTGAAATGGTTAAGTGTATATACCGTACGCAAGTACGATTATTGTGTTTCATAAGTATTTACCCTTTACTAACCAGAGTCATTCCCATTGGTTCTTTATAGAGTGTGTTCTCTCAGCTGATTATTAAAGTACAGCAATGTCAGATTAAATATTTACTAGATTGTCGTACGTAACGAATTTTACTTTCTACGGAATAATATTGCCAACCAACCAATTCGGACTCCATTCACCCCATTTAGCAAAGTCAACATGTTAAATTTGCGCATAGCATAAATGACAACCCTACGTGGTTTTACACCGAAATTTCGAGAAGTGCATGCGATATTTCCTTGTCAAACCACCCGTTGCGTATGTCATCTCAACTATCCCTATACAAGCGATAGTTCAGCCCTAAAACAACAAAACAGAAAATGTTTGTCCAATGCCAGTACAATGTCATACAGGAAGTCTTATTTCTCAAGTTCATGGCAGCAGTAATTTACGTCAAGGATATCGTTTTACAACGCAATTTATGTTGTTTTAAAGAGAAATTTTATGGTTGCCAAAGTGTCGTCTGGACAGAGATTGAATAATAGTCTTTACTAAGAAAGAATGCTGTTCTTTAAATTATAATGTTTCCTGTCCCACGCTTAATATTGGCAGATGTCGGAGTGTCTCTCAAAATGGAACTTTGGTTATTAAAAAAACAATAGCGTGAATGTCTTGTCCATCTCAGCACCAGCAGAAACGAACGCGTCGGCAAATTCATTCACAGCAAGCAGCTTTTTCAAGTTCAAGACATAGGAAGCCGTTCCAGCCCCAGAAGAGTATTGAAACATCATCAATATACCTAATTCAACGAATATTGAAATCATCCAGGAAGAACATCGCACGAAGAATAATCAAATCACTGAAGAGAGAGAGATATATATATTTATATATAAACGATTGGTATACAAGATGTGCCCTATGTTGCCAAATCCCAAGGTTTTTAGGCATACAAATTTCATCAATCGACAACTTAATATTCACTCAAGAGTGAAGAGCACGCACGTACATATGACGTACGAGATCATTGACTGCCTACAGCCAAGGTTACAGATTTAATGCTGACACTGATTCAGCATAATCATCCTTGTATAGGTACGGTCGCTATTATAAACAAACAGTGATTACAACTTCAACGACGTGCGATGTAAATTGACACATCGATCCCTGAAAAACATATGCGGCTACAGCATCAGACGACTCTCCTGCGGATCTTTTCCAGTTATAGGTTAGGTAAGTTTACTAACCGCGAAGCCCCATTATCCCAGTGTTTTTGTGTTTTCCAGTTTTAAGTTTATTTTATGTAGTGTGCGGCCAGACACAAGACTCGCCTGTAGGTAAATATTATGTTATTCTTTAAACTTATGTAGAATTCACATAATCGTAGTTCCTTTATTTTCCTAATTCGTGTAAGAGTTACCTTTAGATTAAGTTGAAATATGCTCTATTACTGTCTAGTTTTATTTAACAATAACTTTCCTCAGATATAAAAATAGATTAAGTTAAAGTATGCACAATTAAGATCTGGTTTTATGTTTATTAAAATACTACTAGTTATTATTGCAGTTGATATAAGTTTGTTATGGTATACACATTTCTAAAGTTAATTCGATTCATTTAAGGTTATTGTTTGATTCTAACTTAGATTTTTGTTCATTGTTATAAGTACATTCATTTATTTATTTTCCCTAAAGGGGGGAGTATCTGTGCCGGCACGTACGCCCGCCACAGATATGCGGAAATATCTCATCACGTACTATGTCTTATGCACGTCATCAATAACATGTACCAACCTAGTATATAAACTAGGATTTCCTATAATAAATTAGTCTAGTATAGTCTCGTATTTGCGCGCATCTCAAGCCTTTTACTTTACTCCCGAAGATGTTACTCCCCTCATAATTGCCTCTGGCAAACTTATATTATCACTTTCGTACTCAACTTCAGTCAATGTCGTATCCTCAGCGACAACTGCAGGTACGGCATCTACTAGGGGTGAGGAGGATGTGCTTGCGGCTACACGTCCAGTCCCCTCACGTTCGAAAAGACTTTCAAAATATTCCTTCCATCGAGCCAGAACATTTTCTTCCTTATTCAAAAAAAAATAAAATTATTTATTTTCTGACTTTCCTCGGGCATTCTTCATCAATTTTCAAAACATCTTGATGTTGGCCCGAAAATTGTCAGAAACCTTTCATCACATCGCCATTTTATCAGTTCTTTCTTTGTTGTCACACATTCTTTCACCAGTCTTTCAAGACTCTGTATTTCTCAATCGCTCTATCCACAAGTTTTTCATTTATTCTATCACCATTTACTCTCATATTAGCTTTGTAGCTAACAAGCCCAACGATGCCTTTTTCTTATCATCCACCGCCTTTCTTTCTTCATCATCCTATCAGAAAGCTTGTTCTGAGTAGTGAAGAAATGTTACTTTTGGATCACCCCCTCGCCTTGCTCGGGGGTGATCCATGCGTAACAATTCTCCGATGGTTAGTATTCTCACGCTAAATAAAATTCTAATTCAGAACCCATATCATTCTGATCATTTGTAGTTTTTCTAGTACTCAATCGAGCAAAAGTATGCCTATTTTATTTTGAACCCCGCTTTGCTCGAGCATGATCCATTGATCATGGCCCATGGCGCATTCGTGGCCCATTGTTCAATGATTAAGTTAAAGTTAGAGTTAACTACTACGACAGATCCAACTATGTTTCTAAGCTTAACTACTTAGTATTCTAATGCCTGTCTCATATCGATAGTCTAGTTCGATATTTCTGTCTTGGTAATATGTATGCTTGAACTCATCATGTCTAAATTAGTTTTAATGTTATGTGATCAACAGATGATGATAAAAATACTCACTTCTGCTAAAAATATCTAAATAATAGGATCTCCATAAATTAAGTAATTGAAATAAATAACCATACTGTAAATTAGTTATTGAATACTTTATTATTTAAAACACACCATTTTTTTATACACATTACGTTTTTCAACGCACATATTGTTGGGTGATAAATACAGCTATAAATATCAGAACATAAATTATACTCTTTATACAAATTCAATAAATTAGGACATCCATATTCCTCAACATTATAAATATTATTATTATCTAAAATATTTTTCAACCATGACACTTTTTCAAGACCCTTACAATAAATTTCTTTATTTTTAAAGAAAGATAAAAAATATGATGTATGATATTCGTAAGGTACGATTCCTTCACACCATGAAATTTTCCTATTCCTCTCTATCCAAGTAACATGTTTTTTTTCCATGGCTGTTAAATCAGAGTATGGACACGGGGGCTTAAATAAAAACACTTGTACTTTGTCATCATATAGTACAGCCAATTCTTTTAGTATAAAACAATTTTTTTCTGATTTAAATCCCTGAACATCTACAAACACTTTCATGATAATTTACGCACAATGTTGCTCAGTGGTTTATATTCAATAAGACGGTCGTTAATGATTAAACAATAAGCACTTGTTTTGTCTGGAAATTCCTTCGAAGTTTCAATTTCTAGTCTTACATCAACTGGACCAGTTTTTAGAATTTCATTTTGCCTCGAACAGTCAATGACGACTAGAGGGGCTTTCTCCTTGAAAGTTTGAAGATTAAGTAATGGGTCGATCGGAAGGTTGTAGAACAACTGACGGAATTTAGCATACATTTCGTATAATATATAGTACTTATTCTCATCAAATTTAAGGTTAAGAGCATCATACGGGTAATAATGTGAATTTAAATATAGCGTCACATTTTTTAGAGCACAGTGATCAAAAATAGAACTATCATTAATTTTACTATTTTTTTTATCGGTTTGCAGACCAAATATGACATACCGAGGTTTTTCTAATTGAGATGCTGTTTTAACTGCCCATGTATGCTTTGTTGTTTTAGGCAAAAGTGGATATTCATATAGATCCCAATTTCTGAATGGAATTTGTATGGGAATGTCTTTTTCTAAATGCTTCAGCAATATTAGCCTTTGCTTATCTGAAACCTTCACATGCGGCATTCGCCATTGTATTCGTTGAATATCAATGGTTACAGAATTATCTGCATCCGTTATGACGCTGTTTAGATTTGAGCTACCTCTATTAAGAATGAGCTCATGTTTACAATTAATGATTACTTTATTATAGTCTTCTGCAAATCCTAAAACTTTATTTAACGGTAAAAGAGCACTGAAATTTCCACCATGATTTTTCAATCCATTAGTGTTCCACCCCCAAACTGCAGCTGCCTTGTTTTCACCTTCATTCATTGAAATATAAGATTTTAACGTTGTTGTTATGCCAGCATTTCTTACACGATCTATTTCAACCCCATTGATCTCATACCTTATATCTTGGAAAAGAAATGTTATTGCATTATTGCAAAAATTAACATCTTTTTTCACAATTTTACCAGTTGCATCCTTATGAGAAATAACAACACAGCCTTCTATGTAAATACAACTGGCTGAAGGGAGAATATAGATATCCTGCTGGTGAATAGGAATTCTTATTTCATCATTTTCATTGAAACTATTGTTGTATGGGTTGTATGTATGAACTTCATAACTCTCTATAGAGTTATCAAACTGCGCCACATTGTTTATATGAAGAATATTCATAGCTTGAAACCAAGTGCTTTCAGAAAATCTATGTTATTTTTAGTGATATTTTTATTTTTTGTGGGAGTACGTGTTAATCGCTTAACAACATTCCTTCTAATAACACACTTGACTCCCATGTTAGGGACTTTATAATTATTGTTATTGTAGAAAACAATCATCGTCTTTTTCTCAAGTGAAGACACAATTGGATACTTTCACCTCTGAAATTGATTTGATTACCATCCAAGTCTAAAATGTTTATATGTATTTCTGAAATAACGCTTTGTTTAACAGGAAAATAAATCATAGTACTAGGAGTTTCCACAAATCTATGACCTGGAGGAACATTTGGAACAAATTCATAAATAATATGTGTGAGAGCACCGTTCGTATATGAGCCTTGAACTAAATCACATTCAATCCTTATAACAGTTGTCGGCAGAATGTTAACAACTTTAGCCGACTCATGCCATTTATTTGCTTCTAATGTCACCTTTTCAAACCCTAGTAAAGATCCAATACTATTTTCAACATCAAAATTAATGGGTTTACTACAAAATATTGCACATTTCATGGTGTTGTTATTCGGTCTTATCTGAAACTCACAATTTTCAATTCTGTCTGCGAGGTACTCATTTATATCATATAAATCATACAAGCCAGTAGGTATTTTTATTTCATTTTTTTCTCTTCCATATGAGAAAACATTGTTATTATGATCTATATTTGGTATTGAATTAAATGCTGAAAAATATATTAAACCACATTCGTAAAGACCATCTAACGTAAGAGAAGGCATATATCTTGACTCCAGCATAGATTTATCACCGGTGATAGTGAGCGTTAGAGACATTATGGAGGACTGAATTATAAATTACAACTAGGTAATATTTATCTTCCCACATTTTCCCAAAACTTCTTAAGATATTTCAAACAAAGATGGCCACAGTTAAAAGTATTATGTTTTTGAAAATTCTCATAATTATAGTTAATGCAGGATCCCATATAATTTAAAAACTCTCTCGGGGGTCTTAAGTTTCCATAACTGTCAAAATATTCAATTTTATCCTTCATTTTGGCATAGGCTACCCAATGTGTTCCAGAATTCTCAGAACTGTCTAAATTAATTATACCACACTCATTTCTTAAAGGTTTTTTCGGTAATTCGTTTCTCATGAATACCCCTCGAAAATATGGTATATCATTCGAATTATTTAATATATCAATGTTGCTGAGAGCTCTGTTAGGTAGCCGTTTACTTAGTTTTTTTGAGTTGTATATATACCTAACCCGCTTCCATGCTGCTTGAGCTGTAAACCTTGACCGATACATACATCATTCATTTTCTCATTGAATCGTTTTAGTTCAGATAAACGTTTTTTTGTCGATTTTATTGTGTTGACTGCTTTAGCAATACCTGCTGCTCCACCTGCTAAACTACCTACTGTCGACAATCCAGCAAATATCGGGATCAGAGGTAAAAATCCGCCAGTTTTCGGTACTGGTATGATTCGTGGTATGCCCATAGGTAAATCTGAAGCAAACTCTTTAGCTGCTGCGATAGCTAGCTCGATTGCTGCTTTTTTGCATTTAGGTTTAAGTTTCTGAACATGTTTTTTAGCATGATTGATCATATTTTTGAACGTCTTTTTGAATCCTGCACCCGATTTTTTAATAACGATCCTTCTTTTTGAGATTTTCTCTCTGGGTTTTAACGATGATTTCTTTTTGTTCATGATTATAAAAAAGGTATACCAGGAAAATAGTTTAGCTGTTAACTATCCTCGAACGAACTCTGGAATGGAATGATAACTTATTACGATAGGACCTGGTTATAAAACTTTAGATTTATCTATCCAACTGTTCTCGTTAGAAGAAAAGCCTAGCCACTTAACCAATAGACGATTGCCTTTAGTTTTTAATACTTTTTCAACTAAATAAATATCGGGGTGCGGAGTTATTTGAAGTTCTTGTTTATAAAATGCCCCTAATATTGGCTGGCTTTTTGCATCAATTAAGAGGTATGTGGGAGGAGCTGTATTGTTAACTTTTATTATTTTAAACACCTCTGTTGACCAATTGGGAGTATATCCTTTTTCAAACGTTCCTTTGTATTTGCTTATTCTAACAAAATCTCCAACTTTTAATTTGCTAGGAGGACTCATGGTCTGCAATTTGCTCTGCTGTGCTTTGTATCTATTCAGAATTTGTTTTTTATTATATATATTAACTTTATCTGGAGCTAATCCAATAGTTCTGTGAAAGGAAGCATTATACGACCTCAATGCGGTATCTAATATACCATCAGCCTATTTATAATTCCCATTCATACTAAAATGCTTATACAATTTGTTTTTCAACGTCCTTATAAATCTTTCTACTATAGATGCCTTCTTAGTAGAATATGTGGAATAATGGTTTATGCCATATTTTTTTATTAAACTATGAAAACTTGTGTTATAAAATTCTGTACCCAAATCAGTTTGTAGGTTTTTTGGAATACGTCCCTTATCTATTAACATTTGAAATGCTTCAGCAACAGATTCTTTGTTCTTCTGCTTAAGTGGATATGCCCAAGCATATTTTGAGAATGAATCGATGACTGCTAAAATAAATTTATTTTTTGAGTTCTCGTTTGAAAAAGATTGCATATCTATTAAATCAGCTTGCCATAAATCATCGATATCTTTTAATATGACACTTCTTCGCGGAAAATGTTTTCGAGCATTTTTATGTATTTCATTTACCACCGTTTGTTTGCTCATTTTCTTTTTTGTTTTTGTGCAATATCATCTAATTTTCTATCTACTTTATTAACATCGTTATTCAATTGAGAAAGTAACTGTTCAATTGTTTTTATTTTTTTTGTAAGTTCACAAAGTAATTTATCAACATAGTTTTTAGTGGCGCAGTCAGCAGGATCAATTGGTTCCCCAATATGCTTTAAGGTTTTATGTTGGAGATCAAATCTATTTTCAAGTTGTTTAGTATTTATAATTCTTTTGTGAACATGATGGCCAAATTTATCAACATTCATGTTTAACTGAAAGAATATAACTAAGCTATAGTTTAACGAACATTCGCTTTTATTTATTTTTTTATGATGCCGGCTTCTTTTAGTTCTTCAATAATTGATATTATTTCATTATTATGGCTTGTGTTTCCAGCATCTTTAGATGCAATTAAAATTTTCAATCTTTCTATTAGCTCATTTGGATCATCCCAATAAACATAGTCAGTGTTTTTTTTATATTTTTTTAGAGGTCTTAAATATCCTCCTTGCTTAATATCCTCAACATTTTTATCAGAGAATAATGGTCTAATGATTTTACAATACTTTATACCCTTATCGCCTTTGATTTGTGCAGAAGGATTGAAATCCCTTTTGTGAGCATTTGTTGAACGTAATATCTCTTTATAAGCAATTTTATCACTCTCAGTAATGGTCTTTAATTCAGGTTTACTCTTTAATAATAACTGCTCTATTCCTGGTGTTATCATATATTTCTTATCACCCACTCTAATCATTCTTGTACCATCTTGCGGCCCTGAAATCGATACTACGGTATTCCCAATCAATAACAAATTGTTCTCGCTTCGTATTCCAAAAGGAATATTCAATTCCCTATATTCACTATTATTTTCACTCAATGGTTCTGGGGTACTAAAACTTAAATCGTTAGAAAAATCATTATGTTTAACAGGTGTAACACAGCTTTCTGCTGGGTAATCCATTTTACTAATACATTCATTACTACAGTCTTGGTCGGCTAGTTCTAGAGACATTTCATCATTTTCAGGTATTATCGATGAAACTATCTTATTGATGTGCCCTTTACTACATTCTCTTATAGACTTTGTATTGCTACCAAGTGTAACCAATGTATCTAAAGGATCAACTATAGCTTTGAACATTTTTCGTGTTCTCATATCATAGTTATTTTCCTCTTCACGTAACCGTTTTGCTTTACTTTTAATTGCTTTTACAGACTCTATTAACTGTTTTTTAACATTTGAGTTCAATTTAGAATTCATTTTATGTAATCTGGTTAAGTCTTCCAGCTATTGATGTGGAATGATTTAAATGTTATCCAGGGTTTCTATTTATGTATAAAAAGTTGATTTTTGAATTGTTTTTTTTTTAAAGTCAGCCTTTTAATCAAACTCTACAAAAACATCAAACCCTTTTCTATACCGACCATTTTTTAAACTACAGTCTTTGTTTATTAACAAAAACATATATAATTCCTTCCATATCTCAGCACATAGTTTTTTAAAGTCAATCCAGCTCATATCAGAATTAACATGTTCATCATAAATATGCTTCAAGTTTATATCATCCTGCCTGAATATAATTAGGAAATTAACATTGTCTCTTATGAGCTGTTTCGGTATTTTTGAATAAGTTTGTGATAAATAGAAATAATCTATTTGTTTATGCCTACCCATCGAGTAGTGATTTCTAATATTTATCTGATTTTCACAAGTTACATCATCAAATATGAAGATGGAATTGCTTTTTGCATCAGTTGGGGAAATAAGATCCTTATCGGTCTTAAATATAAAGAAATGTATACTAGGAATTAAACTAAAGACATCTTTCAGAAAACAATATTTAGGTTGAAAGGCTGTTTTGCTATAAAGATAGACATTATGAAACTTGAGACCATTTTCATGTATTAGTAAAGTTATCATGATGTTTGTTTTTCCACAGTTAGAAGGACCGCATATTATGGATCGAATTGTATTAGGAAGCAGTACACCATGTCTGTAAGATCTGGATGGAGCACCAGCATTGATTTGCTTAATTTCTAAAGATACGGCTTGCTTGACCAACTTCATTATTAGGTATGATATCTGCTTTCAATATATCACATGATTTATAAGCATTCAATACATGGGATTAGAAGTTGCAACATGATTCCGAATTATCCAAATTCATCAAAACTGTGTTGTAATTGGATAAGAAGTTTTTAGATTTGTTTACATTCTTTAAAAGGTGCTGCCTACTTATGGCCTTAGTAAGAGGGAGTATGACATCCAATTACATCATACAAGTTTCACAGCTCCAGTCCAAAGCACACCTCATCTGAGCAGTCATATTAAATTAAAATAAGTAAGTATGATTACTATGTACCTAGTCTAACTCCTACCATTTCTGATTTCCTAATAGATAACAGTTTCAGCTATTCATGTTTTGATTTCATAGCTTTTTTCTAATTGTTGCATACTTTTGTGTTTTCAGATAATGGCAGAGCTTACAATTGATCTTGAAGAAGACACGCCGATCACCAATCCTTACTATTATGTGCAAAATGTTGACGACTACATCAGCAAAAATTATCCCACGCTATTCCATTCACAAGCTGATGAAAAAAACCCAGATGTTAATAAGGAGAGCGGAAATGAAGCAGCAGCAAAAAAAAAGAAAGTTATAAGACGCTTTACACGTGTCACTCATACTCCTGCTAATTCCTCGTTTGTTATGAAGAAATCAAAGCAAAAGGGACATCGAATGATAAAAATTCAAATACATGACTTAAGTGATAAAGAAGATAGTGATGACAATCCTACTGTGAGCGTGCAGTATATAGCAAACCAGCACTATGATGAAGTGCTAAGATTGGCGGAATCCCTTGTTTCTAAGATTTCTAAAGAACTAGGGGAAGGAAGTGGTTGTTACGATGTTCCTTATTAAGTTTCCGATAAATATGTATCGTCTCTAAAATATAAGCATGACAAATTACCTATTTCAAATAAAAAATTCTTCTGAAATGAAATATTCTTTTTTATTTTAACAAAGATTTCTATTAGGTGATTAGCACTAATTAACGATTGCGTTTTTAATTTTTTATAGCTTGAACTTACCAAGTAATTAGATGTTATAATTTTAAATGTTTGAAAATAAAAGGCTGGACAAAATTCGTATTACCTCAATGCAATCGTGAATTAGGACTACTAAAGTAAGAAAAAATAAAACATTTTTTTATAACATAATTTGATATTTATTCTGATAAACATGATAAACATTTGTCATACAATCCATTAGTTGCTTATGTAATAGGTTATATCTATTAATTAAAGGGTATATGAAGACAAGGTTATAAGGTTAAAATATAGTTTCACAGTGTCCCCAAGGTAAAGTAGAAATATTATCATCTAAAATGACACGCTTATCATCATCTCTCGACAAAACTAATTTATTTATTCTTTGTGTATAAATTTTATGTTTTCGAGATTTGATTATAAACATATTATCTCTAATACATTCATTATAAAGTAAAGCATCCTTATATTTCTTAAAATTAAGTTTTCGGGTTACACACTTTTTTATTCCCTTAGCTTTAGTTATTATAGCTTTTTGCGATTTAATACAGTAAAGTTTAGCTCTTAGACCTACAAACTCTGTCACTATCTCACCACCCATCTCATCTTTAAAGTAACCGGGTATTTTAGCATTATTGGAGGGTATATTATATATATTATTTTTTTCAAAATTACTGGTGTCAAAATGTTTGATATTATTGCGGAGATCGCTGTAAAAGTCTCTAGTTTTGATCAAATACAACAAACTATCAGTGTCAGTGTAACAAAGTTGAATGTTATCTTTATAGAGACCTTTCATCACATTATAGTGAAAATTATATATATGACATTTCGCTAATTCCAAGATGGTGAATCCAACATAAATTGGGCGATCTAGAATTACTTTTGATTTATGCAATTGAATGGCTACTAAAGTTTGTGAAAAAATCGAAATATCTTTAAAATTTGGAAGACTTACATACTTTTCAGCCCCAATGATCTTATTCGTGATATTTGAATTATCTTTCCAAATGTTAACCAATTTAACATCAACATGCTTTCTCTTATTTTCTATTGTTTTTCCAAAAATTGAATTGTTCTGTTTTTTGAAAAAATCTCTTTCAAAATCAGAATTCGCCTGCTGTCTGAGAAATGTATTTAGCATTATATACGGCTTCAAGAAGTTATCTTGCTCAAACGATAAAATTCTATGTATTTTTAATAATATCAGACCATGTTCAAGACATTCCTTTAAGTGTGTATAATGTATAATGTACTTATGTTTATCATAAACACTTGCTATCAATTTTGTGTTTTTACTACCAAAAGGAGTAAACTTTTCAGATGCAAAGGGTAGATCCGAATGGTCATCATGCAATTCAGATGGATAATGCAAATCTACCTCCAGAATGTATCCCGTTTTGTCATCTTTTGATAAGTTACTTAGGTCAAACATTTCAACTTCACAAGTTTCTAAGAATCGAAAATTTTTCATTGGGAGTTTCTGCATCATAGCGTATCCATATAAATTGACACAATCTAGATAAACCAAAAAACTGTCTGTTTCATTAGAGTTGTAATTCGGAAGATATTTATTATTCGCTTTAGCATATCTCAGAGAACATTGAGCAAGACCTCCACGTATACCCTTCTCTATTAGCTGATATATTTCTATATCCGAAATTAAATCCAGTACCACATTTGTGTATAAAAGCATGGCATCCCAACTTAATGAAGGTGATGATACATAGTGACATGGGTCAAGCTTGTAAAATTTTAAACTCATATTTCGGAACTTTTCGAATACATCACATAACAACAAAACGTCACACTTTAAATATAGATCAGTATATTCACCAAGGGTTTCAATCCCAAAAGCTTTCCAAACAGTCAAAGCATGTTTGTAATCATCATCAGTAATATTTTGAGATGTCAGTTTGTTATAAAACTTTGACTTCTCAGGCAGCTGTATTTCATCATACCGATCCCACTTGTCCACATAGTCATAGCAATAAACCCCTTTCTGACATGCCAAATTAAATAATTTCTCATCATTAAAAAAAGATTTTAACTGTTTAAAATCTTCAGACTTCATAGTTCGTACTAAACTATCTAAGCTTGAACTCAAGAAATTAAATGAGTCAATAAATTTCATCTGAATAATGTTTTCTGCATTTATTGGGATAAATTTTGTGAATGAGATATACTTTTCCTTGGTTTTGGGTATTAAGTTAATTCTACCAAAAACATTTGATAGCTCATTAATAAATAGATGGCAATCGTATCCTGATAAATTGTGAAATATGATTGGGATGAATGGACAATCTACAACTTCCAAGTTACATTTATTGTGGGCAGCCCCTCTATATTGACCTGTGAAATGATCATGATCTTTTACTTTTACATCATTGTCGGAAAAAACATTTTCACAGATATAACATTCTTTTGCATTTTCAAAAGAAAGTTGTTGTGACTCACTCAATGGATTGATTACCCTTTTAACTGCTAGTATTTCATATAAAGTTTGTAAATCATGTACTAATGATTCTACAAATTTCTTCGAGCAATCTGGTCCTCTGTATGAAACAAAGTTATTTAGTTCAGGATTTGAATCGCAACAAATAAAATAGGCAAAACAAGAAGCCTCATGTATTTGAATGTTCTCTGTATAAGCTGATTTACTTTTATCAGAACACTCTCGTAATAAACTTTCAAAATCACCGTATATTACAATAGGTATTCTCTGTGTTCTTTCGTAATGAGAAAACCTTAGTTTTGAGTTCTCTTCAGGTAGAATAGTTTTTACTCTTGCACAATCATGATTATTTAATTTATCCTCACTATCAAAATACGAGAAGCATTCATCACATAAAAACATCTTTTTTCTATTTTTTGTTATCTGTTTATGTACCAATCGTTCAAAATTGGAAATTAAACAGAAATGATTTTTACCATTTCTGCTAATGTATAGTAAGTTGACATGAAAGAGCTTGCGTTTAGCTGTTTTGTACAAAGGACCAACGACTGTGTCATGCTTTTCTAAACCATAAACATTTACGCTAATGGTGGGATTATTTTTCTCAAATTTTCTTATATCGTCTACGCTTGGAGGGAATGTAATACCATCAACATTTAATATTGTTGAGTAATGGGGATATGATGATACTCTATTCTTATTTCGTTGTACAGGATAAATATGAGCAATAATACACCATGCGAAACAAAATTCATCATCATTGCAGATGTTTATACATGATTTAGTATTTCTTATTCTTGGTGGAAGTGGTATATGAGACCCAGCACGTAAAGGATTATATTTAACAATATTCACTTCTAAATGACTCACAAACTCTACAGACCATCCAGATTCTGATGATTCAAACTCAGAGCATTTGGAAATCATTCTATCATAACACATCTGTAATAGTTTCAAAATATCAGTACTTTGGTAAACGATGTTGTATGATGTATTAAATGATTTTAAAGACGTTTGCTCATTTTTCAGTAGGATAAATGATATGAAAAGCTCGAAACCAATTTTTACCGACTTATGAACTTTCAAACACTCGCTTATCAAGGAAATAGTAGTATCAGTTATTTCTTGCAGAAACACTTCAGGCGAGATTATACCTTCTGTAGCATTTATTCGATAACTTACAATTTTATTCTTAAATGCACTGGCTAGTATTTGAACATTTTCATAACTTGTTTGAATTAAACAGTTAGATTTATGAATATTAGTCCTTTTATGTGCAGATATGTTGGAAACATTCAAACTGCATGCTTTACAGTAAACCATTGTGTCTGCTTCAATTACAGATTTTAACTTTAATTATAAGTGTGTACTCGAAGTAAAATGATGTTGTGTTGTTATGATGGAATAATATATTCTTTTAGTTTTGTATTTTAGATTTTTGGAATTTTTCATTAGCTGAAAAAAATTACTATTTAAAAAACATTAGATGGGTAAAGAATTGGTTGGATGTGCTTAAAGTGTTATGTTGTTATGATGGAATATTATATTCTTTCGGTTTTGTATTTTAGATTTTTGGAATTTTTCATTAGCTGAAATAAATTACTATTTAAAAAACATTAGACGGGTAAAGAATTGGTTGGATGTGCTTAAAGTGTTATGTTGTTATGATGGAATAATATATTCTTTCGGTTTTGTATTTTAGATTTTTGGAATTTTTCATTAGCTGAAATAAATTACTATTTAAAAAAACATTAGACGGGTAAAGAATTGGTTGGATGTGCTTAAAGTGTTATGTTGTTATGATGGAATATTATATTCTTTCGGTTTTGTATTTCAGATTTTTGGAATTTTTCATTAGCTGAAATAAATTACTATTTAAAAAACATTAGATGGGTAAAGAATTGGTTGGATGTGCTTAAAGTGTTATGTTGTTATGATGGAATAATATATTCTTTCGGTTTTGTATTTTAGATTTTTGGAATTTTTCATTAGCTGAAATAAATTACTATTTAAAAAACATTAAATGTGTAAAGAATTGGTTGGATGTGCTTAAAGTGTTATGTTGTTATGACTGAATAATATATTCTTTCGGTTTTGTATTTTAGATATTTGGAATTTTTCATTGGCTGAAATAAATTACTATTTAAAAAAACATTAGATGGGTAAAGAACTGGCTGGATGTGCTTAAAGTGTTATGTTGTTATGATGGAATAATATATTCTTTCGGTTTTGTATTTTAGATTTTTGGAATTTTTCATTAGCTGAAATAAATTACTATTTAAAAAACATTAAATGTGTAAAGAATTGGTTGGATGTGCTTAAAGTGTTATGTTGTTATGACTGAATAATATATTCTTTCGGTTTTGTATTTTAGATTTTTGGAATTTTTCATTGGCTGAAATAAATTACTATTTAAAAAACATTAGATGGGTAAAGAACTGGCTGGATGTGCCTAAAGTCTGCTTTGGCCGCTGTGACAGCTCTCGTGATAACTTTCCAAACATCTGAATCATCATCTATGGTGGACTTGTATGTGATAAGAGCATTTTTATAACGATTGTTACCATGCCGCTCAGCATCCTTGCTGTTGTGGATAGTCAGCTCCACATAGTAGGCCCCCTGTTTAGTCAGATCCTTCTGGAACGTGTAGCCGGATCCAACGCGTCTGCTCAGGAAACTGCGTAGAGCTGCTGCTCGGATAGGCTGGGTTCGATCTTCCTCATCCTGTAAATAAGACACAACACAATTAAAATAAATGTTTAATGACATATCCGCTACCTACTAGATTAAGTTGAGATGTAATGTAATGTACCTAAAAAACAGGAATGCTGATTGGGCTAGAAAAATACGAAAATAGGGATAGCTTATTTCTCTGCGGTGGAATGCATGCTAGCCTTGTTTATATCACCTTCATGAAATAAATATACTAATGATAAAGATTGCATCACTGGATAGCCGTAGGTAGTTGGTAAAATATAATTTAACTCACATCAGAATCCGGAAATACTCGAGGGCTCTTAGACTTCTTCTTTGGTGGAGGCTCAGTCTCTGATTCCGAATCGCTCCCAAATAGTGACTTGCTTGCAGCCACCGCCGCTGTAGACGCCTTACTGGCTTTCGGCTTACTCTTCTTAGCAGCGGAGGCCTTAGGTTTGCTGGTTGATTTCTTAGGCGCTGGTTGTGTCGGCGGGATGTCCTCTACATCGGAGTCAAAGGGATTCAGAGACGACCTGTAAAAACAAAACGATCAATGATAAAACTAATTTGCAAAAATATAGTTATAAGAGCTCCGTGGTCTAGTGGGTTTCATGCTTGCCTCTCACGCAGGAGATGCAGGTTCGAATCCCGGTGCTGACCATGACCAATGAGATAAGTCATTTATCTTAAGTACGTTATACGGACACTAACGGTGATGGAAAACATCGTGAGGAAACCTTCATTACTCCATAGCTGCGGCGATGGGCTAGCCCCCTGTCACGCAAAATGGAGTATTGAAACACTGGCTGAAAGTGGGCACAGGTTTGCCTCTGCCACCCCGTATGGGAAAAGGCGTGACGCTATGTATGTATGTATGTATAGTTATAAGTACTTACATACTTGCGGAGTTTTAAGTCTTCAACTGCAGACGGTTAAAAAATATTATGATGCACAATGTATCCAGATCGCTCTTATATAGGCCAATTATATAAAGGTGAGATCTTTGTGTAAATTCGCCTTTCTCATGAAATTGCCAACGCGTTTTTCATACAATTTTCAACCTTACTTAATAGATGTATAAAAGTCCCTTTACAATTATCTATTTGTCAACAATTTGCTCGCTACCTTATAGTTACCAAATTGGAATATGTTGTTACATTCCTTTCCTTCTTAAAGCAATAGGAGATGATGATCACTTATGGTCATGCTATGTACCTGACTCAAGAGAGAGGTGAAATATAAGGGGTCATGTTAGACTGGTTGAATATCATATGATGATGATACTATGGTATTGAATAATATCTAAAAACCAGTTTAAGTTAAACCCTCGTGCCTTTTTTCCCAGATGAGGTTGCTGAGGCATTATGTCCTGCATAGTGAGGACTTGACAACATACTTGGCTAATGCTGGGCTATCCCCTCTTGTCATTCAAAATGAATACCGGCTGAACTAGGGCTCAGTTGTGCATCTGCCACCCCAAACTGTAAAAGACATAATGCTATAGTTTTATAGCGCATCGATGAGCTAGCCCCTCTGTCACACAACATTAAGTATGGATTCAACTGAACGCGGACGCAATAATTATGCCTCTGCCACTCCACATGGGAAAAGGTGTGATTCGGTATTCGTTTGTGTTTCATGGTTTATTCCATGATGAGGTAGCTAGGGCATAAATATTTGCATGTGTTTAGCCACCATGGTTCCCCATTAGTTGCATGATGGTTAGGGGGCAAGCCCATCGTTATACATATCATGAGAAAAAACTTACTTATTTTATACTAAAGAATCAGGATTTTGGAGATTTCAGTCGATATAGACGCCAGCATCAGGTACATAACACTTTCTCTACAATAATACAGGGTGTAATAAACATCGATTTAGTCAAAACAACTTTATTTTTACGTTGCTATAAACGCATATACAGCATGTAACAGAAAGGGTATGATAATATGATAGATGTTCTTAGGGACATCATTCTGAACAACATTCGACACATTTCCCCCTTTCTGATTAAAATCCCCTTTCTATTACCAACAACACCCTGTAAATCATCAGACCACCCAGCTCAAATTATACAAGATGTAACAGAAAGATGTATTCATATTTTAGGGGGGTTGTTAGGAACATCATTCTGATCAACTTTTACTATGAAACCGATTTGATCAGAGCAACTTTATTTTTCACTTCTCTACACGTTTTGTATCGGGCTATCAGCTGATTTGTATGGAGAAGTGAAAAATAAAGTTGTTCTGTTCAAATCGGTTTCATATTGAAAGTTGATCAGAACGATGTACAAGACAACCTCCTAAAATATGAAAGTAAAAATATACTGTTACACCCTGTATAGGAGAAAAAAATAATAGTTAATCCGATGAAATCAATTTCATAACGGAAGTTGTTTGGAATGATGTACCTCGCCTACCTCGTTGAGTTAATACACTTCTTCTGTAACATCCTGTATGAAAAATCATATTGTACAATAAAGAGAGACATTGAGTTCATGATTCTATACATGATAAACTAAACTAACTAATTTAAAAAGAGATTTTGTAAATGGGATCTAAGGATACTGCAAACTAAAGGTTTAGTTGCTTTGTTTACGTTGATACGTTCTAAATCGACGTCATTAGACATCCCCAATTGCATAAACCCGCGGGGCACGCTATCATTCCAATAATATAATTCATATTCCGATTAATGCGGTAGGAGGCTAGACCATTGTCGTAGTACCTAACATACGTAAGAAAATCTGTGTAGGTAACGTGTGTAAGATAAATTACTTCTTAATGATATAAGGTATGAGCATTGGGAAGCGATGATGCGATCATGTTGTAGCCATTTCTGTATTATGCGCCCAGTTGTCTGTTTAACTATGTCTCTACATACTCGTAAATGATACGAACAGACGTGCATGCGGCGGCGCTGTATTTATAATGCATAAAAGGTATGAGGTTTGATCGCAGATCGGTGTAGATGTGCAATCGCGGACGCGCGGATTACACACGAAGCGAAACGATGATATTTTATTTTGCATAAGAACATTTACCATTGGAGGATTGTTACTTTTGGATCACCCCCGAGCAAGGCGAGGGGGGTGATCCAAAAGTAACAATTCTTCACTACTGTTCTGGTCTTTTTTCTTTATTCCTTTTGGTCACACCACATACTTCTCCTGCAGACTCTTTCTAATCTATCTATTTTTAATTATTGACCAAAACTGTCCCATGCCAAGATCACACTCTTCTTTTAAATTAATCTTCTCAAAGTGTATAGCAAGTCTCTTTTTATATTCTACTTTTAAATACTCTTCTCGTAATGTCACTACTTTTATACGTTCATTTGAGGCATTTGAGGGTGATGTTGCCCTCATTTGAACAAACCGTTTATCTGGCTTATCACCAGAAAATGATCCGATCCTAGGTTAGCGCCCCGCCATACTCTCGTGTCGACAACGTTGTTTCTCAGTATTTCATCAACAATTATAAAATCAATCATACTCCGTACTCGCTATCTCTGCCAAGTATACATGTGAATCTTTTTGTGACAAAACAAAGTTTTCATCACACAAAGATTATTTTCCAGACACACTTCGAGAAGATCTAAGCCGTTCTCGTTGACCCTTTCGTCACCAAACTTACCCAGCACTTGATCTTAACCATCTCGTTTCACTCCTACCCATGCATTAAAATCCCCTAGCATCATGATCCATTAGTTTGCATCGCACTTCATTAATACCTTTCGCACATTTTCCCAATACTCCTCTCGAAACCTCTGCGTCAGACCCATATCTGGGGCGTAAACGAATATATTGGCGTATAAGCCCCACCCTGAGTCTGACCCAGAGGATTCTTGGGTTTATACATTCATACTCACTAACACACTGTGCCATACGTTGGGAGAGGACAATCCCTACCCCCTTACATCCTATCTCGGCCTCTGTAACACACCAGTAAGCTGTAAAAGGGCCATGAGTAGTTGTTTCTGACCCTTTTCTTTTAGTCTCATTCACAGAACACACATCTACTCTCTTTTTATCCATCATATCATACACTTCATCAATCTTTTTATCCATCGCACCACGCACATTCCACGTAGCAATGCGGGTGTCCAAAGCTCGCTTTTTGCCCTTCCGGGAGGTTCGGCGTGACGAGTGGCGAATCCTGTCACCGCCCTGACCATTGCCAGAATAAAGTAAACCCTTGCCTATACCAGAGCACGAGGGGCTGCCCGAGACAAGCCCGAAGAGGGATTCTCCGGCTTCGCAGCCTCCTGGGGTACATCAACATTCATAGTACAATTTACCATTATTTTAACTATGGGAACCTTTACAGTTATGGCAGTAACCCCCGCTGACGAGGCTGTGGGAGCCGCCGTTGACACTGTTTGTGTTCATCCCCTACGCGCCATCCTGCCCAACGACGCTGTCCTCAGCTGGCCCCGACCTTGGAGTAAGTCCGAGCGGCCCGACTGAGGTGATCTGAGTGCTCTTCGGATAATCCAGACTTTGGAGTATGTCCAACAACTTACCCGAGGAGCAGCGAGCGTTCCCCTTTCCGCCCTTATTAGAGATAAGAAAACAAGTAGTGGAACACGTCACAGAAAACTGGGACCAATTTTATATCACATCCCATGATGCGGCTGGAGATAATGACAAAAGCGCTGCCTTATTATCTTGATGAAATGTCTCGGTCATACACTTACAGTGGGTTATGTGAACTGGTATCTGCCGGTTGAATGTACGCAAGCCTGTTCGAAGTGTACCAAAATGTAGAACAATATGAAAGTTTTGGTATCGAAAGCAATCCAGTCAGTAGACCCCGATTCTCTTATGATCTGTCAAATGATCACTTTGATGTGTGTGTCAAAGAAACTCTGTCTATTGCACAAGATCAAGATTCATCCAAATTCATAGCCCTTCATTAATCTCAATTGCAGTTAGTAATGTCACCTACATTTACTTCTTCCTCCTTGGCCGCTTCCTCCGCTCTCTCCCCTCCTTCACCGACGTTTATTTCAACCAAAACAAGTACCAATATTGGATCTCTCGTAGTTTTTTTATTTAATCGAAAAAACGTCGTATTACATTAGCAATTTCTTGCAAGCAATCAAACAAACAAACATCCACTGAACAGTCGTATACCCAGAGTATGAACCTATCAACAAATAACCGCTCATCGTCATCCCAGTCCGTAGACCCCATCCGCGATACATCTTCTGAAAAAAAAGTAGTACTTATCCTCTTGAATGCCACCGGCGTTAGATAACGCCGCTTTTCCCTTATAGGTTTTAACTTTTATCAATTAACCTCGGTTTTTGAAAGGTTAAGCGTCGTTATACCTCTGCAGCATCGTTTTCCCAAGTTTGTCTATCATCGTCTTCTTCTGAGGAAAACGAATCACCTACTTTCACTCAATAATTAACCTTACCAACGTTAGAAGACTCAATTTCAACTTATACGTGTACACAGTCCGCATACCCCGTCCACAATATATCTTCTGAAAGAAATGTAGTACCTATTTTCGTTTTACCCATACACCATTGATTTCTTAGCTTTGCCCATCATTATATTCCTCTGAGGAGAGCGAATCATCTACTTTCACCCAAAAAAACACTGCGCCAACGTTAGACCATTCATTATCACCACATACCCAGACAACGGCGTCCGTACCCAATAAATCCTCCTAAAAGAAATAAAGACGTACAAAATTATGCTGATAAAAAAAACAACTTAATAATGCTTCAAAAAATTAAAAAAAAAACTAACAGTCAACACGGCAACAACAGCAGAATATCAATAAAATAATCTGAATGTCAATAGGGAAATAACAGCAATTTTGCTGTTATTTCCCTATCAACAAAATAATCCGAATGTCAATAGGGCAACAACAGCAAAATATCAACAAAATAATCCGAATGTCAATAGGGCTACAACAGCAAAATATCAACAAAATAATCCGAATGTCAATAGGGCAACAACAGCAAAATATCAACAAAATAATCCGAATGTCAATAGGGCAAAAACAGCAAAATATCAACAAAATAATCCGAATGTCAATAGGGCAACAACAGCAAAATATCAACAAAATAATCCGAATGTCAATAGGGCTACAACAGCAAAATATCAACAAAATAATCCGAATGTCAATAGGGCAACAACAGCAAAATATCAACAAAATAATCCGAATGTCAATAGGGCTACAACAGCAAAATATCAACAAAATAATCCGAATGTCAATAGGGCAACAACAGCAAAATATCAACAAAATAATCCGAATGTCAATAGGGCTACAACAGCAAAATATCAACAAAATAATCAGAATGTCAATAGGGCTACAACAGCAAAATATCAACAAAATAATCCGAATGTCAATAGGGCTACAACAGCAAAATATCAACAAAATAATCCGAATGTCAATAGGGCAACAACAGCAAAATATCAACAAAATAATCCGAATGTCAATAGGGCAACAACAGCAAAATACCAACAAAATAATCCGAATATCAATAGGGCAACAACAGCAAAATATCAACAAAATAATCCGAATGTCAATAGGGCAACAACAGCAAAATATCAACAAAATAATCCGAATGTCAATAGGGCTACAACAGCAAAATATCAACAAAATAATCCGAATGTCAATAGGGCTACAACAGCAAAATATCAACAAAATAATCCGAATGTCAATAGGGCTACAACAGCAAAATATCAACAAAATAATCCGAATGTCAATAGGGCTACAACAGCAAAATATCAACAAAATAATCCGAATGTCAATAGGGCTACAACAGCAAAATATCAACAAAATAATCCGAATGTCAATAGGGCAACAACAGCAAAATATCAACAAAATAATCCGAATGTCAATAGGGCAACAACAGCAAAATATCAACAAAATAATCCGAATGTCAATAGGGCTACAACAGCAAAATATCAACAAAATAATCCGAATGTCAATAGGGCTACAACAGCAAAATATCAACAAAATAATCCGAATGTCAATAGGGCTACAACAGCAAAATATCAACAAAATAATCTGAATGTCAATAGGGCTACAACAGCAAAATATCAACAAAATAATCCGAATGTCAATAGGGCTACAACAGCAAAATATCAACAAAATAATCCGAATGTCAATAGGGCAACAACAGCAAAATATCAACAAAATAATCCGAATGTCAATAGGGCAATAACAGCAAAATATCAACAAAATAATCCGAATGTCAATAGGGCAACAACAGCAAAATATCAACAAAATAATCCGAATGTCAATAGGGCTACAACTAGGTATGCATGGTTAAATCAAGGAGTACGCGTTGAAAGACGGAATCTTCTATGGAACACAAAATAAAATTCTTCAAAGAAACATTTATTAAGGCCCTTGATTAAAGGACTTATATTTACTCTGATTATACTTTTTGAACAACAAGGCACAACCATGAATTATTATAACATCGGTGTGATCACATCGACGCCAATTTTGAATAATTTTAAATTCCATCGTCGATTATAGCAAAACATTATATTCAAGCTTTCTCGAAGACGTGAACGTACTTTTCGTAAAAAAGATTTGTTCACTATTCCTAAATGCAGTACTTCTTTTGGAGATAATACATTTATTAGTCTTTCGTGTAGGCTTTTCAATGACAGGCTTGTTAATATTGATATTTTGTGTGCATCTTTAACTTGTTACAGAAATAGTGTTCGAAAAGAAATTTCTTCATAGATAAAAAAAATATTACTCAATAAAAATAACTTCTTTGGTATTCTAAATTCCAAAAGAAAGGTGTTCTGAACTCAACGAATTGTAAGCTTTTAATATGCTATTTGCTAGTTTATTTTTAAAACTTTGTATTTTTTTCTGTAAAATAAAATAACATAAAAACTACAGGAAAAATTATGAAATTTGTATGGTTCAAATAGGCACAATTTTGGCAAACCAGTTTCGTGGTATGGAACCCTTTATGCGCGAGTGCGACTCGCACTTGGCCTGTATAAATATAACTGATAGTCTATGTATTTTCAGTGCAAGTTCTGCTCTAATAAATATTATTTAACATGTATTTATCTCATATTTTTCTGGCATCTAGTTTGGCATAGAATTGAAGCTAAATAAGCAATAGTGACGGAGTTCAACTTCCACCGCCGCCGCCGCCGCCGCGTGTTTACTCTCGACCGACGACGACGAGACGCAGGGACGATCATGTTTGCTTCATTAGCGCGATGCACACCGTATACACGATATAATCACAACACAATACATGAGGACTCACTATTCATGTCGG
The DNA here is from genome assembly GCA_949825045.1 of Argyresthia goedartella. Lineage (NCBI taxonomy): Eukaryota > Metazoa > Arthropoda > Insecta > Lepidoptera > Argyresthiidae > Argyresthia > Argyresthia goedartella. The sequence continues at coordinate 36,114,683 of OX463821.1, forward strand.
CTGAGACTTAACAATCAATAATACTCAACATGCATTGATAATAATTATCGTTAATAGATTCGCTAGTTATGTACGTGCGTGAGATATCTGTCACATTGACATAACATCAATCATATATTATATGTAGATTCGTCGTCGTTGGAGAGAGTGATGGATTGATAATATTGCGAGGAGCTCGCCGTTCATTTCAATGCTATAATTTGTCACAAGAATGTCGAATAAATCGCTTCACATCAAATCAGCTAAACAGAACGCTAATGCACGACTCTTAAGTGGAGACGCAAAGAGCGAGATTCGCTTGCAGGCCCGTGGTAGGTTGCGGTGCGTGATGGATGACGCTAATCGGCGGGCGGCGTGACGGGTGACGTCACCGACACTGACCCCGCGTGACGTCATCCGACTCCGGCCCGGGGCACCGCGCGGAGACTCCGCAAATATTGAATCAGTCCCCGGCGATAATTTATGTCGCTGTACTCTCGCTCGTGATATAGGAAAAAGCAAGCACCACCTGCATGCAAATCCGAAAATATGTATATGTGTACGTGTGCACATAGTAAAGATAACATGCAAACGAGAATTTCGTGAGTAAACTATAGCGCTGGGCGCTCCGTTCGCAGTCGCAGCACTCACATCTCTGTCGCTTTGTATAATTAATTGGAATCGATTTGTCACGGCGCGGCGGCGGCGGCGGCGCAACAAAATAAATAGGTACAGAAATCAATCTACATACAAGCGCACTCGAGCAACGCACACATAGATACTGCTCACGGACACGATATCTCAGAGCAGTTCAAACCAGTGCAAGCGTGAGTGCCATCCGCTTGACGCGCGTGTATGTTAATGCAAAGAATGCAACAATGGAGCAACGGTTTTTTTTTATTATCACTGTTCAGTGGACGGTTGTTTAAATTCAACATTAAACTATGAATTGGCGTTTTTTAAGCTACCAATGGTTTCGGAAAGTAGCTATCTGCCTGTATTTCGATGGTTCGTTTTAACGATATATGTATAGAATAGTTAGGTAGTTAGGTAAGGACCCCGAATAATATATCTAAGATCGATTTAAATAAATAACAGTTGCCTATTTTTCAATCAGTATAATAAAATAAGTATCAACAAAATTTTTGTTAGTTAAATTCACGCCACCTTACTTACGTAAGTTGAAAACATGTTTTTTGTTTGTGTAGATGTGTTGTTTTTCATATCATTTGACTAAAACGGACAGAGCAATAGAAATTTTGTAACTCGGGTAGTCCGTTTAGAAGTTATCAGGGATTTTCTAAAGTGAAAATTGACAAACGTAAAATTGTGTAGGTATTTTTCTGATCTGTAAACCTTTTTTATTGTCATAGTAGTGTAATGTTTTCATTCTTCTCGTTTTATTCTTCATAATAAATCTTACAACTAGATAGGAGCCCCAGTAACGCGATAGTTTTTCGTGCATAAGCCGTAGTTGATAACCCTAGAGCGATCGCCGAGACTTCTGTACCTTTTTATTTTGTGGCGGCGCTCAGATGATAAATAAATCTGTAATTTTTTTTTTTTTTTTTTTTATTTATTTATCAAATTACAGAGTTTTAAATACTTATCTAACTTAATGCACTACTTAAACCACTAAGGTTTGTATGTAGCACAAAATTAGTCTAGTGTATTATGTAGGTGGGTCGATAAAAACAATATGTATAAGCATGAAGTCAGTTGCTGGCTAAAAGGCAAAATACAGTTTGTGTACGACTATGGAAGTAATGATATAAAGTGTGATTTTAATTTGTGATTGATATTTTTGGGATGGATTGATGATTTGAGTTCCGGACAGAGACCGTTAAGAAGACGAGGAATTAGATAGCTAATTCGACGTTTCCCGTAAAAGTTATTTGCTCCTAAAGTCATCAGCTTTTTTTTCGTGCAGCTTCTGGTGCCGATTTTATGTGATAACGGTTTTTGGACGGATAAATTGAAGAATTGTTCTTTTAGTAGTGTGTATTCTACTTTGGTGTGTACTGGTAGTGTTTTACAGTATTTGAACAGTTTGAGCTTATCATTGGAGTACTGGAGTCTGATTTTTGGAGGTACTATATTTTTTAGAATTTTAATTTGTAGACGTAGTATGCAGTCTAGGGAAGTTTTATGCGTGAGTCCGTAGCTACTGAGCCCATAGGAGATTACGGAGTCTGCCAAAGCATTGTACAGCATTAACCTGATGTTAAAGGGCAGGCGATTTTTTATTATGTGCATGTTAGCCAGAAAAGCTCGAAGCTTTGTACACACCCGTTCTATATGACTATTCCAGTTAAACTTGTGATCTATTACCAGACCCAGGTAGACGTGCGAGTTGACGAGTTCTATATTGGGGCAGTGGCAAGATTTTGTAATATTTTGGTCATGCATACAAGTATGACTGTGTGATATGAGAGGTGTTTCGAGATTGCTTTTCATGTATGGTGATTTAATGAGTATGAGTTTTGTTTTATTGCTGTTTAAAACTAAGCCCGAGTCATGACACCATTGCTTGAGCTTGTCGAAGTCAGCTTGAAGCATACACATCGCGGAGTTAACATCGTCACTGGCAATAATAAAGCATGTGTCATCAGCAAACTGATAAGCTGTGCAGGAGTCAAGGCATGTGCACATATCATTCACATAGGTGAGAAAATGCAAGGGCCCGAGCACCGAGCCCTGGGCGGTTCCTACTGCGGCTGGCCTTTGGTCACTGAGGCTATCATCTATCTTGACACAAGAGGATCTGTTACGGAGATAGCTTTCACACCAGCGTAGTAAGGGTCCCCTGATGCCATTTGCGTCCAACTTACCAATTAGCTTTTTGTGATCAAGAGTATCAAATGCTCTGGAAAAGTCTATAAACAGGGCCAGGACTTTTTTTTGTTATTTAGGTATGTATTAATATCATCCGTGAATTTGGAAAGTAACATAGTTGTATTTTTTTTGGGCTGAAAGCCAAATTGGCTTTTAGATATAATATTATTTTTTTGGTAGAACGAGTGGATTTGATCACAAACAAATTTTTCTATTATTTTGTCTATTGATGACAGCAATGTGATAGGCCGATAGTCTGAAGCATTTTCGCGCTTTCCCTTTTTAAAAACTGGTCGTATGCATCCTATCTTGAGCCCATCAGGATATTGCCCTGTTTTAATAGCGGTGTTAATAAGATTACATATAGCTGAGGCAATATTATTAGTAACTTTTTTTATGTCAATAACCCTGACTCCGTCAAGCCCCGGGGCTTTGTGATCATTCAATTGTTTGATAACCTTCGATATTTTGTCTGGTGTAGCTTTTTGGTAATATATACTTACACTAGACGTCCTATTGCGCTGTGCATCGCTTAGATTTATATTGCAGTTGGGTAGTATGTTCTGCACAGATTCATCAAAGGTATCAGCAAAAATGTTGGCTATCTCTTTAGAAGTAATATTTTGCGAGCTAAATGCGTTAAGAATGGCTTGGTCAATGGGGTTTGAAGTTCTACCACACATACTATTAAGAATTTGCCACATTTTCCTAGAATTTGAGAAATTATTTTCTATTTGTTTTTTATAGTATGTATTTCTACTGTGTTCTATAACTTTATGTGTTTTATTTCGTATTGTGTTGTAAGCTAATCTGCCCTGTGATAGCTAAAAGGTCGTTAAGCCACAAAACCTAGTTTTGAGATATAAGCAAAAACGTGGGAATTTTTTGAATTATTGGCGTTTCATAACTATTGTTCGCACAGAAAACATGGAAATATGAAATGATCGATCTTTCAATTTGCCATCGAATGGCAAATCTCGATTTCTAAGAACTAGTTTTAAATAGGAAATATGCTCTTTTGGCTTTCAAGCTGTGTAAAATTTGGTCCATTTACCATAAACACTTTACTTAAAGGTCACTAAGTATACTTTAGCGTCTATATAGTGTAGGATTTCTAAGCAAACATGTATCTAGATTTTATAAGGTTGAAATTTATCTGCAATTCCTACGCTAAGCAGTCGCTAAGGTGGTTAACGACTTTAAAGTTAAGTATTTATTAGTTTTAGTGCCATCGAACCTTACCTTAAAGTGCATTACAGTTGTTTAACTGCCTTTTTGACTAGGATTTTAGCGTAAGCGTCATTTTAGTTGTTTAAAACGGCATTCTACAATAGAATTACTACTCTATAAGGTAGTTAAGCTTCAAACCTTGTATTTGAGATCGACAGTGCAAAACATTAAATTACGGTTTAGGATCTAAATAAAAGAAAATAAATGTCAAGTAGTAATTATTCGTTTATTAAAAAAGTAAGTTTATACAATTAAGTATAACTTGATACAAATTGAGCCCTGGAGCTCTATTTTTGAATTGCTCTTTTACAAACGAGCGCTCTTTTCCACTGGGTAGCGCGGTCCGTGGCGCGCGTTATCGGCTTTTGTCGATGCTCCGTGGTGCTCAACAACTTTGAGCACTATTGAGCAGATTTGAGCATCGACAAAAGCCGACAAACGTATGCCACGTACCGTGCTAAGCAGTAGAAAAGAGCGCTCGTTTGTAAAAGAGCAATTCAAAAATAGAGCTCCAGGACTCATAAGTCCGTACAATTAGACATTTTAGACATAACAAAAAAAGAAAACAACATAGCAAAACAACAAATTATAGTTAACTTAGGCAGATACACGTTTAAAGACTCATAAGTCCGTACAATTAGACATTTTAGACTTACAAAAAATACAAAACAACATAGCAAAACAACAAATTATAGTAAACTTAGTTAGGCAGATACACGTTTAAAGTATTGCTACTTTATTGAAACATTTATAAATTATTAAATTACTTTTACCTCACAATAGCCTTAAAATGTATCTCTTACTTGTTTATCACATTATTCGATATGACTACATAAAAACGCTTTAAGCTAACAATGTTTTATTTATGTGTAATGGGTAGGTATCTAGAAACTCAGTCTTATCAGTCATTTACTTATATCTCTATATAATATTTTTTATCAAAAATACCTTGACTATTAATCTTAATATCTAAATAAAAATGGCAGTTACACATCAGTCTTTCAATAAATTCAGTCAATTATAAGTAGTGATCATTCATCACTAGTTGGTAAATTTTTCCAGAATAGCAGTTTATGTGGGGGTATTATATCGCCCAATTTGTTTATAATACCAGCTTTTCTCTGTGAATCGATCCCTTTCGGAAATGAGTGGAATGTTATGGTAAAAGCACTTGGATTTTTTAGGTACTTATCATTCATAAATTGTAATGACGTGAATTCGTCATCAAAGTCATTTTTGTACTGCAAACCGAAACTTTTGCGTACGAATGAGACCTGCACCATGTTTTTTAGGTATGCTCTGGGACTTGATTTTTGGATTCTCCTGTCCGAGGTGAGATTAGGCACGTTTAAAAAGTTTTCTGGACTCATTGCCTTAACGGATACTTTTCCATTGTTTATCGATGCTACAGCATCGATAAAATCTGTAAAATCGTAAAGTTTACCCAATTTTCTCATCGCTTGTTCCACTTGCTTATGTACTTGGTCCGAGCTCATATAGGTATGCCCGGGTTCAAAATAAAACAGCGTAATCTTGTTGGTACAGATCAGATCTGAATTTACTAGGTGGACAAGCAGTGCAAACAAAAGCCAGTTTTTGTTCTGTGCACTGCAGTTGTCCACCCAGATATTGATGTTATGGACATCACGATTGCGAATTATGAAAGCATAAAACGCACTCATGATATCTTCCTGCTTTCTTCCCGAGATTGCATCATTCCATAAAACAGTTAGCGGTTTGCTGTCATTGGTGATTGTTCCCACAGGCGCAAAGGTTTGGTTAAAAGCCACCAGTCTCTGGGCAAATATAACTGATTGGAATGTATTCATCCTCGGTAACATGATCACCTTTTCCAGGTCTGCAGTAAAATATATTTTATTCTTGTCTTGCAGAATGGTTTTGTGATAACAATAAAGCTGCCTTGCTTTGATGTATTTGTCCTCATGTTTAGAGAAATCTACACAATTGCTGCATTCTGCTACCAACTGAGCAGTTATATCATGCGAAGTCAGCTTTTTGTGCAAATCATAAGCCTCACATGTCTCACACTCTTCATTACCCAGCCTTGTGAACGATATATTCATATCTTTGACATGTTTTCTATACAATTCATACGAAACAGTTTGATTAGGATGAGTTGCACAAAAATCTTTGTGCATCATGGTGATATTAATATCACTTGGGAGATATCGCCTTAACGGTGCATGTTCCCGTCTATAGTGTGGTGATGCAGGTTGGAATGATTCCACATGTCGTGTAAGTATCTGGCGATCAAACAGCGGTGTTTTCTGGTGCTTGCCTCGCATGTCTTGTGAAATGCCAGTTGATGGTATGTCGTTGTCATCAAAGCGCAAAATTTTATCATTATTTTGATTGTACCCTAATGTGGTTAGAAAAAATATTTTGCATACCACGACTGCAGTTCCATTTCTTGCATGAAACCAAAAATCTCTTTTTGGTTTTCTTTTTGGTTCGCTAGTAATAGTTTTTCTTTTTGGGACTGCTGTTGCAACTCTCGACATCACATACAGTTTTCTTTGTTCCCATGTTAAGTTCCAAAAATCTTTGTTCAGGTTTTCGCGGTCTTCTTCATTAAATTTTGTGAAACATTTTTTTATACACTTATCGTTACATCCAGATTTCACGGCATATTCCATTCTCTTATTCTCTTTTTTCGCCTTAGTTCTTTCAGCCACACTGGTGCCATATCTGCGTCTCTTGGTTAGATTGTTTTCAGCATTATTGATTTCTTCGTTTGTATTGGTGCAGTTTGATTCGTTTTCATAATTTTTTTCTAGGTAGTCGTAGGTATTTCTTCGCTTACGAGCATTTTTTTCAGGTACTGGGAATATTATTTCACTGGAATCGATAGTGACACGTCTTGTTTTGTTAGTATACTTGTCATTTACAGCTTGAAGTGGTGACTGGTGTGATAGGAGCAGACCAGGTTCGGTGGATTTTGTTTTTTTCGAAGACGATGTTGGATTGTTACTGTCGGAATTAGTTAAATGTTTTTTCTTGGTGAGAACTTTCTTTTTTGTAGTTTTAGATGGTGGCTGGGGTAAGGAGCACGAAGCAGGTACCGTAGATTTTGTTGCCAGCAAGTGTTTTATTGACGCAACTGGTTGGTCATCGTCGGAATCTTGACTTGAATCCGAAGGTACATAGTCTTTGTCTAAAACAGAATCATCAGAATCGAAGTCAAAAGATTCTAACGCAGTGATTGCCATTGCTGGTCTTGGCATCATATTATCGCCACTCTGTCTGTCCTTTTCGGGAACCAGCAAACTGCCCAAGTTATGAAGTTTAACTTGTTGTTCTTGAGGTGTAGAATTTTCTGACGCAAATTCTTCATGACAAGTCAGGTCCATCGGTCCACATGAAACAGGTGAAGAGGTGATATGCTGTTGCGTTTTGGAAGATGACACTCCAATGTCACCAGTGACATTTTCTTTGGAACGTTTCGGAAACGTCTTATTAAGATTTACTAAATGGCTCTTCACATCACGAAAATATTGTGAAGACATTGTATTTTGTGTTTCACAAAAGTTTTCAAACACGGGCAAAGTCATGGAGTATGGCCGTGCGTACAGTCTATTTATACTTTCTTCTAAATTTGTGTCTGCTTCCTTATTCTCCTTATTATTTGTGGTTGAGTCTGACTGGTGACCTATGCTTAAGGCAGCGTTGTCAGCTGCTACCATACTAAGCATCTTTTTTGCTCGTTGAGAAGTCATCGATCCCCTGTAAGGAACATGTTACATATTATTATTTCCCTAATAGTATATAAGACGCTATGAATAGATAACTAATCTAGAAGCAAGGTATTTGTCAAGACGAATCAAACGAGCCACACGATGAGGTTGCGTTGTTCTATTACCGAGTTCCCATGGCCACCTTCCGTCTCGTTCAGAAAAATATTGCATCCAACTCATATACCTATGCAAAATTTCGTCTCAATTGGATGACGGAAAGTGGTTCAAATTCGATTCCTACAGTTTCGACGCGAAAATACAAACATACAGACATACATACTTTGCAACTTACATAAAAGCTTTTAGAAATCAATTTTAAGGATACTTACCGCCCAGGAACCCCAGCCATCACAACAATTTGGTGGGAGTCTTTCTGTCTAGCGACGCGCGTCCACCCACTCGCAATCACGGCGTAAGAGAGACTAGCGACCGCGGCGCGGCGCGGCGTGGCGGGCCTGGCGGGCGGGTGACGGGGGCTCCGCGACGCGAGAGCAGATAATGGCTTTTTAGCTTGGTATTGTTACTTAGCGTCCCTATAGCTAAGGATTCGGGTGCAAAGTTTAACTCCTTGGAGTATTTAAAGGCCAATAGGGCTTTTGCGAAAAGTAAATTATTATATTTTATTCAAGTCATCCTACGCTATAAAGACGTTAAGAGTATTTAACGTCCGTTAAGTCTAGTATTTAAGTATAATGGTTTTTTAGCGTAGATTAGCAAAGTGATCTAGATAATTCAACCTCAACATAAGTATCGCGAAAGTATCTTAACTCCTTTATTGTGTAGTAAAGTCAGTTAATGTGTTTTTTGTTATGCAGAGTGTGAAATAATTGCGATACAATGATGGCGTTAAGGGCTGCACATGGCCATTTACCTATGTATTTACGGTTAACGTAGTTTAAGCAGTGTTCAACATAGATTTTACCGTATTTAACGCCTTTTTATCTAGATCTATCTCCTGAACCAGAAACGTTACAAAAACGACTGTAATACAGATAGATAGAGGTTTTTTTTCTATGAAGGATGGCATTTAAAAGTCAAAATCGTCCCGTTGTGGCTTAACGACGTTTTAGTTAGCGGAGGGCAGTAATCTTTTTTCTACATTACTAGTATCTTTTTTCCATATATTAAATGCTAAATCTCGTTTTTCACACAATGTTATAATGTTACTAGTGATCCAAGGTTCACAAAACCGTTTTTTTGGTAAATTATGTGTTATTGTTTTAGCCACGTTTAACGCTCTGGTGAAGTTTGTTATTAGAAATTTGTAAATATCGTCCGGATCTTTCATATCATCAGTGGAATCCCAGTTTATTTTGTGTAACTCGTTCAACATAATATCACCTCGGTGCATAGTCGATTTTTGTTTGTTTCTACGAGCAGCCTGTATGTGACTCGATGAGCCAGCAACCGGTCTTGCGCACGCGGCGATGGTCACTACGCGATGGTCCGCCAGTACTGTATCAATAGCGGCCGAGTATTGGTCTAATGTGGGGAGGTGGGCAAAAATATGATCAATGCACGACTTGGATACTTTGTTTTTTCTCATTTCTATGCGTGTATAGTCAGAGACTCCACACATCAAACCGAACCCGGACAACATGTCTAGATAATAATCCCTATGCTTTGATATGGTCTTTAGATCTATATTTGTATCGCCTGTAGACGGCGCGATGCTCGATGAGTAAAAAGACCGAAATACGACTAAATTAACGTTTATTGTGCAACACACAATGAAATTTCAAAATTACAAAACAGACGCGGTGTTGCCTATGAGTTGAAAACAAAACGACTGACGACAGCGCCGCGCGCCAGCGCGGCGAAATGTGCAAACTAAGTCACATCACATTCTCTATACATAAAACTAAATGATTTGTCTGAATGTTTTAACATTTCACACTTAGGATTAGACAAACATTGTACGTAATAAAATTACAACAGATTAGGTCATATAAAGAATTACTTTAAACTAACAGCTTATGTGTTTTATTTATGTTTCACTACAAAGATACAAAAGTATATTTGGTTCTATAAACATTGAGTGCGGACAGGCAAAGCCGCGGGCAAGACATAGTCATCTCACCTGGAAAGTTCTAAGGAGCGTTCGTAATATTTATAATCTACATACTATAGGTAAGTAATTATGGCTATCAAATTAAAAATGGAACGCGTCGCTAACATATCCCACCCTAGTGCTGACTCAGCACTCAGCATCAACTGGAATCCATGCGACGCGCGCCACAGGGCGTCGTAGGTAGCCTGACTTAGTCTTAACTTCCACGACCCTGATTCGACCATCTTTCCCGGGAAGTACTTTTTCCACCAGACCTTTCTGCCAAACATTGCGGGGCGAATCGGGATCCACAATGTAGACTAAATCACCTACCTGCAGTTGACGATTTAATTCTTGCTGCCACTTTCTTCTTGGGTTAAGCTCCGGTAGTACCTCCTTTCTCCATCTACGCCAGAACATGTCGGCTAAACACTGAGCCTTACGCCACTGCTTGCGCAAGTCCAGGTCTTCCTGAGTGAATGAACCAATGGTAGGAAGATTAGACGAGCTGCCCAAAAGGAAATGATTTGGCGTAAGACTTTCCATGCTACCAGGCTCCACTGAAACGTGTGTCAGTGGTCGACCATTGACCATATTTTCTACCTCGGTCATCAGCGTGCTTAAAACTTCTTCTCTAGGAGCGCGCTCGTTTAAAATTACCTTTAGGGACGTTTTTACGCTACGAACTAAACGTTCCCAAGTGCCTCCGAAGTGCGGGCTTGCTGGGGGAATAAAAACCCATTTTAGACCAACGTTCATACCTTCTAGCTTCAAAGCGTCACGGTCGAGCTCCACCAGAGCTTTTTTCAGTTCCGTATCAGCCCCACGCATGTTCGTCCCATTGTCGGAGTAGAGACAACGAGGCCAACCACGCCGTGAAGCCATCCGCCGCAGAGCCAGGATCAAGGAGTCAGAGGTAAGATTCGGTACAAGTTCGAGATGCACGGCTCGAACTGTTAGACAGGTAAATAGGACCCCATACCTTTTTTCCCGACGACGACCGACGGCGATCTCCATAGGCCCGAAAAGATCTAGGCCGCAGTGAGTAAATGGACGAAAATTGTGCGCCATTCGACCGGGAGGTAAGTCACCCATGCGGGGCACCTGAGGTTTGCAATTTCTCATTCGACACAACATGCATTGTGTCACGATGTTTTTAACAGTAGGCCTTAACCTAATCAACCAATAAAGTTGCTTCACCTCGTTCACGACAGCTTCTTGACTACCGTGAGCCAACTTTATGTGGTAGTGTCTTACAATTAACTTAGCAACCTGGTTGCCGCCTTCCAGGATTACTGGTCTCTTTGTTTCAGATGGTACACCAGAAGCAGCGTCTATGCGGCCGCCGCACCGGAGGATCCCGTACTCGTCAAGGTAAGGTGATAGGCGTAGTAACTTACTAGAGCGACTAATACATTTTTTTTCTTTCACAGCTGCCAGCTCTTCGCCAAAGGATTGTGCCTGTGAGTATTTAATTAGCAAACGTTCCGCCTGTTGCAGCAGTTCACAGGACATTTCAAAGTTTTGTTTCCTACACTTACCTATAAAAAGTAGAACGTTCGCCGTGGCCCTCTTCAAACGTAGCCACGAGGAAAAACGCTCCGGCTCTGGTACAGATGGTGGCGTAGTATATGATGCATTTTGGACTACGGCTACACACTCTAAATCACTACTTGTAGTAGTACTGCAATTTTTGTAAGCAATTGTATGCTGGGGCCACGATGACTCATCGTGTAATAAAAATGTAGGGCCGTTTAACCAATCGCCAATGAAAAGCGAGTGATCAAATGTATCACGTGTTGCTAAATCAGCAATATTTAATTTGGTAGGTATATATCTCCACTCCTTGCTCTGCGTCAAATCATCAATCTCCCCCAACCTGTTCGCGACAAAAACATTGTAATTGCGCGAATCATTATTGATCCAGTGCAAAACGACTATCGAATCGCACCAAAAATATTTACGCGTGACATTAAGTTTATGCTCTTTGACAATAGTGTCCGCTAATTTAGCGGCTAAGACACTCGCTTGTAATTCCAAACGAACTACGGTCATAGGTTTCACCGGGGCGACTCGAGTTTTACTGGCAACAAATGCAACCACAGTTTGTCCTTCTTTGTTTATCCAGCGCCAGTAGGCCACAGCACACATTGCTTGCAAGCTTGCATCGGAAAATACATGTAGCTGTAGGTCATTATAATCGCTATCAGCTGATGCTACCGCGGGCGCGGGAGTACGTACCGTCGGCGGACGGGGTTGAGGATGTATATCCGTCTCGCTCCCACCCGTCGAGCGCTGTGCGCTAGATAAATAGCACCTAGGTATTCTTACCTTAGCAATCAGTTGCAGTATCCCGAGCCATTGAACCCATTTGTTGTGGATTTCATCGGTGATAGGGTCATCCCAGTTGACATTCGACTTCCAAGTGTCCTGAAGCATAATTTTACCTTGAATGATAAATGGAGCTAACAAGCCAAAAATATCAAAAACAGACATTATGACGCGAAGTAATATTCTTTTACTAGGCTTTTTCTTACCATCGATAATGTCGAAAGGAATGCGTTTCATCGACACGTCGAAGCCTAGCGCATCTTCAGCCGGGTACCATATAAGACCAAGTGTGCGTTCCCCTTGAGACTGCTTATCGACTTTGAACTTTATAGCAGCAGTACCTAGGGTCGACGCGGGCACGCTGTCGAGAACAGCTGGAATATTGCTAGTCCAGTTGCGAATTTCGAAACCCCCAGATTGGTGTATTTTTGTTACACATTTGACAGACTCGATCGCGGTGGTTTCTTCCTTAAAACTATCTATATAGTCATCCATATAATGCTGATTTTGAATGGCATCGACCGCCGAAGGCATAGATAATTCATAACGCGCAGCATTTTTATTTTTAATATATTGGGCTACGAATGGGGAGCAGTTAGCCCCGAAGATCAGTGACGTCATATTATATGTTTTTATTGGATCACTAGACTTTTCCCGCCACAGAAATCTTAAACAATTTTGATCTTCGTGGTTAATTTTGACTCGTAAAAACATATCTTTTATGTCCCCTGTCAGCGCCACCCTGTACTGCCTAAAACGTAGCATTATCCCGAATAAAGATACTAAAAGATCCGGGCCTGTCAGTAGGTAATCATTCAATGACAAACCTTTTGTTTTGGCTGCGGCGTCAAAGACCAGGCGTAACTTTTTTTTATTGGGGTTGTCGACCCCGAAGTGAGGTAGGTACCAGGTGCGCTGCGGATAGATGTCGTTACCTGTCAGCTGACTAGCGTAGTCATTATCAAACAAATGCTGCACCCGTTCGACATACCTACCGGCGAAATCTTGGTTCGACTCCATCTTCTTCTCAACAGATTTGAACCGTTTGAGGGCCGTGTCGTAGCTGTCATTCATCTTACAGTTAGGGTCTTTCCACGGGAGACTTACATACCAACGGCCATTAACCAAAACTGCAGATTCGTCGAGCTGCTTTCGAGCTCGTTCATCATCAGCGTTCAACCTCGGTTTGGAAGATACACCTAGTGCGTCTATAGCAAAAGAACGTTTAACCTCATCATGCAGTTCCTGTAGCTCGCGCTGCACTTCAAAATGTTGTTCCGTGATAAACAGCAAGCTGGCTGATTGTGTGCGTGCGCTGCTAGGCGCGGAGACCACACCGTGCACACACCAGCCCAGAGCGGTCAATGTTAACGACGGTTCCATTTGTTTACCTATCTTACACACTATCGGGGCTAACAAATGGTAATTATCTTGACCAATCAGTAATTCAGGTTTCAAATCGGTATCAAAAAACAATGAATTTTGGTTTTTCAAAAACTTCAAGTTATCAAATTGTAAACAATCGACTAGTGATATATTTTGTACAGGCAAGTTCAAATTCTTACAAGTGCGTATAGTCAGAGAATGCATTTTATTGTCCATACCTGAAATGTTCATTTTTACCACACTCGACTTGAGCTCCAGCTCGCTGTCCGACCAGGCGCCGCGCACGCGCACGGTGTCGGGGCGGCCACGCAGGCCGGCGCGCGCCGCCAGCTCCTCGCTCACCAAGGATATCGTGGAGCCGTCGTCCAGCAGCGCGCTCGTATGGATCACACCTCTGGGGCCGTGAATCTTCACCGGCACGACCTTCAGCAGGACCTTGTAGCTGTTCGCGTTGACGTGCGCCACCGTTTGGGTATCGGTGGCGGGCCTGGCGGGCTCGGACTCAGGTTCCGGCGGGGCCGGTGTAGGCTCCGACTGTGGCGCCGCGCTGGCGTCTCTCGCACTAGGCACGTAGTGTAGCAGACGGTGGTGGGCGGCTCCGCAGCCGTTCTTGTCGCAGGTTGGCGCGGGGCACGTTTCACGATCATGGCGAGCAGCTAAGCACTTGTAGCATATACCACTACGCTTAACATGGCTCCACCTGTCCTTACGCAAAGCCTTTTTAAACTTTCGACACTCCGTGAGCTTATGTTTTCCGGCACGGCAGTACATACACTTGTACTCGCTTTGATCGGACTGCACTAGCAGTGGGAACGCACGAGACGCACTATTATTATTATCTACGAACTTTTGAGGCTTATTTTCACTCCGCGCACTAATACCACTAATAGCACTTATGTTAGCCGTCGTAGATATCTTGATTGCCTCTTCGTTCAGGAAATCTGCCAATATCTCCAGGCGTGGCTTTCTGCCTTCTGCGATCAATGCGTAACTATAGTCCGCCCATTTAGAAATGAGTACGGCTGGGAGTTTGGATAACACGGTCGTAGCCACGTTAACACCTTTCAGGTACTCCTCTCGGCCGACGGCGCGGACAGCCGCGACGAAATTCTTGATTTTGACCGAAAAAGTGACGATGTCCTTATGGTACTCAGGCGACATTGGCTGTAGCTTGCGTATATCACTCATGATTTTTCCCACGATTACGTCTGGATTGCCGAAGCGCAACTGTAACGTAGACATAATACTGTCGGGTGTGGAGACTGTTATCAGTAACGCTGACACGGCTTCTTTGGCCGCGCCTTGAAGGCATTTCCTTAACCTCCAAACATTCTCTCTGTCACTGTAGTTACATAATTGTGTGGAATCCTCGTACGCCATTTTAAACTGCAACCATTCTATAGGGTCCCCGGAAAAATTTGGTAGGTCCCGGGGAGTGCTCATTCGGCTGAGCATGTTGGCGTTTCCACAGTTGGCTGTTACGGTAGCGGAGAGGTCCTTGAGCGCATTAGCCAGCATCACGGTGCCGTCGTGGCTTGCAGGCGCCGACGGCGGCGGCGGGCACGCCCCGTTCGATTGTACCGTCTGGGGAACAGGATCGTGCGATTCGTGTTGGCTACGCTCAAGCCACTTTTCAATATGTATTCTGGAATTTACTTCGCTATTGCGTGGACTGTAATTTTCTTCGTCGTCCAAAGCGGCGATTTCACACTGGAGCCGTTTGTCTATCAATTCCATTCGTATCTTGGCCTTCTGTTCTTCTGCAATAAGTTCCAGCTTCCTTCTGCGAGCATTCACGGATGATGACGTCGACATAGCACTCGCCTTGGAGCCAGGCGCCGAAGGTAACGAGGGGCGCTCCAACTTTTTCGAACTACCCACATTTTCGGGCGTTTTCTGATCCGGTGACTCTGGAAGGTTTTCTTCTGGAAGGTTTTGAGCAGATTGGTTTGCGGCGTCGTCTTGATTATCAGCATCTTGTTTTTCACTTACACCAAAGGCGGCATTTTGACGACGCGTGTTCACCATCGCGGGGGTGCGGTACATTTAGATGTTCTGCGATCCGGCTCGAAGGACCACTTTGTAGACGGCGCGATGCTCGATGAGTAAAAAGACCGAAATACGACTAAATTAACGTTTATTGTGCAACACACAATGAAATTTCAAAATTACAAAACAGACGCGGTGTTGCCTATGAGTTGAAAACAAAACGACTGACGACAGCGCCGCGCGCCAGCGCGGCGAAATGTGCAAACTAAGTCACATCACATTCTCTATACATAAAACTAAATGATTTGTCTGAATGTTTTAACATTTCACACTTAGGATTAGACAAACATTGTACGTAATAAAATTACAACAGATTAGGTCATATAAAGAATTACTTTAAACTAACAGCTTATGTGTTTTATTTATGTTTCACTACAAAGATACAAAAGTATATTTGGTTCTATAAACATTGAGTGCGGACAGGCAAAGCCGCGGGCAAGACATAGTCATCTCACCTGGAAAGTTCTAAGGAGCGTTCGTAATATTTATAATCTACATACTATAGGTAAGTAATTATGGCTATCAAATTAAAAATGGAACGCGTCGCTAACAATCGCCTATGATCAGAATACAATCATCTTTACAATCGCTCATAATCAAGTGTTCAAGTTCCGTGATAAATAATTGTTTACTGAGTGATGGTGGTCTGTATATCGCACATACAGAGATAGCACAGTACGGGGTTTTTAGAGTACCTGTTATATTTTCGAAGTGATGTGTCTTAGTTTGTTTACGGGTGAATTTGAGACAGTTTTTAACATAAATAATAATACCGCCACCCTTACAATGATTACGTAGTTGTGTGTATATGTTAAATCCAGGGATGTTGAACAGATTAGATATGCCTTCTGAAATATTAACTTCTGTGACCACAACAACATCGAGTGGAGGCTTACACGAGTCGATGATTTGTATTAATTTAGGAAAATTTAATATCATTGAGCGAATGTTAACATGCAGACAAAATAAATGAATGTTTGATAATGAAGTGGTTGGTATTTTTTCCAGGTACGACTTTATATTTATACAATCAAAGATTTCGTTGATATTAGAATTAGAAGCCATAAGTATGGAATGATAGGTTTTATGTTTATGTGAGTAAGTATACTTAGTTATAGATGTCAATAGAATTACACAACTAGCTTTTCAATGTCGGTTGGCGATCGAATTGCGTAGATTTTACTTTTGTCGGTCTTCCGGCAGAGTATTTTGCCGTCTTTGCACCAAATGAACCGAAAGGTACCTCCGAGCTGTTGCCTTGTATTATACAGCAGTGTCTTCGTGTGTATGGTGAGAGCTTCTCGAATGTACACTGGATTCGCAGAAGCAGGGTTATCACGCGGCGACGCCGATGAGCTCTGGATGTCTTTCAGGTCTCTCACGGTCAATTTGTCTCTTTTTGCAGCTGATATCCACTGTTCTCGAGCTTCCGGTGACTTCATCTCTATATAGATCTGACCTGGTTTTTCCTTACGCCCTGGTAGGCGTTTTATGGTCTTCGCATCCGTTGCGTTGACATTCAGCTTGGTGGCCACTGTCTTGACTACATCTGCTACATCTTCCTCAGGTTCCTTTGGTATACCCCAGATTTCAAGGTCATTAGCCAGCAGTCTTTGATCAGATTCTTGAAGTCGCTGTTCCAGAACTGCAATTCTGAGTTCAAGACTCTTGTTCTGGTTGATCAGTGCTTGGTTTTTATTTTCCATGATCTTAAACTTAGCTTCCTGCTGGTCGACCTTCCCTTCAATTTCTACAATGAGATCGCCGTTGTAGGTCAGCGAGTGCTGGAAGGCATCAAGTTGTTCCTTTATAGTCTTCTTCATTTCAATGCTAATGTCCTGTAGGAGTTTCTTGACATCGATAGTCACTGCTTTCGGGTCGGCATCACGAGTAGGCTCATCCTCGTTGTCGGAGTCATCGCCCGGGACAAAGAAGGAGGAGCGTCGCGAGGAGCTCAAGCACACCTCACAGCACCACTCTAGGTTTGGCGCGGCGCGTAACGATGAGATTTGCTTGTTAGATATTTTGGCACAATCTGGGGAAGCATGAACCACTACCGAACATCGACTACACTCAAGTCCAGGGGACTTTTTTGTTATATTTTTCTTGCACGTATTGCATTTCTGTAACACCATAGCGAATTAGAGGGTAGATAAACGAAACTGGTATTTATTTAACGACACTTCTGTATTTGTCGGCGTTGGAACGGAGACTGTAATGATGGGATTTTCCGGGGGGGGGGGGTCATCATCTGACGGACTCTCGTTGACAACTGCATGTTGTGATTCATCATGGAACCGCGGTTGCGGCGGCGGAACACAACTGAATACAACGGAGTACAGCGGTATATTATCGTCGCACCGGCCCCCTCCTGTGCGAATATTGTCTGATACTTGAGTCCTTCACGCTCAAATTGATTTGTAATATTTATGTTTGTAAGTAACAGGTAAATTATAATAATGTATCGCTGTCAAGGCAAGCTTATTTCGTTATTTTGGGTAGACCAATACCCAAAATAACGAAATAAGCTTGCCTTTGTACACTATTTTAATATATGTATATCTTATTATATGAATTATTTGTGTGCTGTGAAGAAATATTTAAATAAGCTGAGCTGTTTCGTGTGTAAATGACACTTAATGATGGAAAAGTATCATGCATGTAGCTTATTAATAATAATAGATCCCGTCAGTCAAAACGACTTATACCAGCTGGGTAAACATTTAACAGGTTTATTATCTGTTGTCGAAAAGAGGTTTTCAGCGAAGCAACAGAGGGACTCAGCTCTAGTCAGTCGATAGGACTTAACGAGATTGTGTTTCTCCCGAGACGTGATTTGCGAAAGACGCAGACCTAATATAATTAATTTGTGACTACGCTGGTAAAGTCGTACCTAGTTTATGCAATGGCTCTAAATAATTTTGTTATAATGCAGTGAACATAAATACTCGTAGAACAGCTAAATTTATTTAACTATAATTGTAGATATCGTTGTCGGAGTCCTCTAGTAAATAAAGTACCTACAGCCTTATGGATAGTGTCTCACGGCTATGCCACATGGAGGGAAAGTACCTTAAAAATTGTATTATGCTTCCAAAGTTTTTTTTAAATCGTTTGTGTTGACTGGGAATCCAACCCGTCCAACATGGCATAAAATAACCCTGTAATTTTATGATACCGATCGAAAGTCTTTATCATAATCATATTTGTTGTAACAAACATAGCATCTTAAATAAAATGAAGACTATGCATTTTTTTAAGTTTGTTTTAGAAAATGAATAGCGTTTTCACTGACTTGACCGTTTTTCGAATATCGAACTGATTCAAAGTTACAAAGACCACTACCAGAAATTATAAAATTTCAAGTCTTCCTTCTATTTAAGATGGTTTGTTTATAAGATGGAAGGGTTCCTTTTTTAACATTTGGCAGGTTCGATCCCTGTTTACATAACATATTTTGAATAAAAATATTTTTAAAGCAGGTTAAATCGCTCTTAAAAACAAAATAAACTCTTCTTTCAGTAAAATATTATATCTACAATATTTAAGTACCCTCCATGTGGCATAGCCATTGGACACCCTGTATTAGCAATAGACTAAAGTAACACATGTTGATAAAACTTCTATCTTAAATTAAAAACATGTGATAGATAGGACTGGTATTTATTTTCATAGAATAAAACGATTGCATCAGTTCGTAAATTTGAACTATTATATTTATATTCATGAGTGTTCTATAACGTAAGTGAAGGGACGGGATAGTTTATCAAAAATGTAATAATAATTAAATAACATCGTGTATAATAAACAACAAAAGTAACTCTGAAAAGATCCGGGAATGTTCGCCGACACGACAATAAACTTCGAAAGCAATATATCAAACTCACAATAGAATGTAACGAGACGACGCAACGGAAACTCACAGTAAACTATATCACATAGAATGTCTCGTCTCGTCCGTGCACGTCACTACAGCTACGAGTATGTACAGGGGCGGTGGGGGGTGATGGGGGAATAGGCGGCGCTCCGTCACACCGTGGTCTCGCGGTCCACGTGAATGTACTCGACGGAGCGCTCACGCCGTCAGGAAGCGGCGGACGCAGGCCGCGAGTCCAGCAGGGGCTCCTGCGTCAGCCGGCGCGGCGCCGCGTCTGGTGGTCGCTTGCGCGAGCGCGCGCGCCGCAGCGCCAGCACCAGCAGCAGCAGCAGCAGCGCCGCCGCACCCGCACCCGCCGCCGCACCCGCCTGCCAGCCCGCCAGCACCGCCAGCAGCCGCGCGGCACCGCAGCCACCCGCCTCGTCACCGCCGCGCGGGCAGTCCGCTGCGCCATCGCACCATAGCGCTGCATCCGCACAAGCGCCCAGCTCCGCGCATGCGTGCGGGCATGTCACGTTGTCCCCCAGCGTCTCCGCGCGACGCACCTCGAGCCAGGCAAGCCGTGCTGGCGCCGCGCGAGCCGAGACCTGCACCGCCAGCCATCCGCCGTCACCCGCAGCCCCCGCCGCGCCCGTCATGCCGGCGCCGCCCCACCACTCCGCTGAGAACAGCTGCACTGTGCGCGCCGCCTCTGACGTGTCGCCCGGACAGATCGCCTTCAGCAACCTGCGCATAGTGAAGTCATGAACGTAACTTCCGGATCGAAATACCTGGTTTCGATCTTGTTCATGCTGGTGACTAATAACTCCCGGAATGAGTGAGATCGAGATCGGGTATATGAAGAAGGATATTATTTTTGGAGGCTCAGCATCATAATGGAAATGTAATCGACTAAAACGGTCAAGTACATCCCACTGACCTGCCGGAGTGCGGCTCGTAGACAAGCACGCGGTCCTGTGTGGCACAGGGAGGCGACTCAGAGGGCTGCGGGGCAGCGGCGGCGGCGGGAGGGGGCAGCTCCTCTCCCCACACGCGCAGGAACACCGAGCGGCCGGCGCGCGCGCGCAGCAGCACGGCACGGGCACAGGGCGCGGGGGGCAGGTGCACGTGGCCCCCGGGAGGAGGGGGAGCTAGCGGTAGGCACGCGGAGTCAGCGCCCGACGCCGACCATGAACCGTTGAACTGGTGACAAACGATCATACATGTACCAAGCTAGCCTGACTCTGATTCTAAATGCTACACGACGGTATTCCCGATTTACTTTTGACTGATCGTGCCACTTCGGCTATCCCTTTAGCCAAAGTGACTGGATCTTACGGCAAAATCGTATGGTCAGATGTAAATACAAAGAAGTATCAGTACATATCTTTGGTTTCAGTAGCGACTAAAGAGCGAGTTGAACCTGCAGATGTCGCTGATCCTCGTCGGCCAGAAGCCGTGTGGCGCCGAATCGCAGCTCCAGTGAGCCGGCACCGCGCGTCTCGAGTGGCGCTGACGTGTTGTCGCACACGCATGCTACCGGCACCTGTACAACACACGCACGTACACCTCAATACTACATCAATATACCAATCAATACTTTACATCGGTGAATACAGCAAACATGACTATCAGTAAAGAGTTAAGACGTTATGTAAGTAAGGAAAACAGTGCTAAAGTAGGAGGTAAGGTAGGCGGGACATAGGCTAGATAAGATAATGTTTGAACAGACAGAGCACCTAACCAAGAGTCTAATGAGTACCTAACAACCAGCATGTCATACCTTGACGCCGGGCCAAGGCGACTCGTAGATCCAGAGGTGCGGCACCTGCAGCGGCGGCTCCATGTCCGCTGGAAGTTCTTCAAGATCCGGGTCCCCCTTGACCTCCCCCGCTGGCACGGGCAGGTGCGGTGCGCAGGCGAGCAGCCCGGTGCGCGCGTCCAGCCGCGTCGAGCAGCGTGGCTCCCGCCCGAGTGTCACCTGACCGAGCCGCAACCGCGCTTCCCGCGCCACGCCCGCCACCAGTCGGTACACGCAACGAAGCCGCCGCGCTCCACCACGCCCTAGCCACAGCACCGCGCGTGGTGCCCACAGCGCGCCGTCTGCTGCTAGTTCGCGGGCGCACTCGCGTGGCACCGCGGAGCTGGCACCCGCGTCCGCCTCGAGCAGTGCGCCCGGCAGCCGCGCGTCCACGAACTCATAGTGCAGTGCAAAGCGCAGTGGATGCGTTGCTGTACCGCGCAGCGTGCGCAGCGCGAGCGACATCACGGCGCCATGCGATACATAACCGTCCGGCGGCGCGCAGGCGCGGGGCGCGCGGGTTGCGTTGGCAAGCGAGGCGCGTGCGCACAGTGCTGGTGCCGTGTCGCAGTAGCGCGCGAGAGGCACCGCACCCTCTGCCGGGCCGTCCCAGATACGCAGCTCCGTGTCGCATGAGGCAGGAGCGGCGGTAGTGGGCGCGGGGGAGGTGCCGGCCCGCGAGCGCATCAGCTCGCGGAGCCGCGCCCAGGGGGATGAATCCGAGCGACCCGGCGCTGCCTCGGCGCCTGCAGCCGCTCCCGGCGACGCGTCTCCGGCGCCCTGGCCTCGCGGCACCGCGTCGGACGGCAACTCCGTGTGATCGTCACTGGCGGAAATCTCGCGCCGCGGCTCTACCAGGGAATAGTGCGTGTAGCTCGCGAAGTAGAGCCACACTTGGTCGCCAGGACGGCCGTGGAAGGTCCAGGTGCAGGCGGCACCGGGTGGAAGCGTGTGTCTCGGCGCACGCAGAACGCCCCGCCGCCCGCGCCCCGCACCACCCTCCTCGTCCCCCGCGCCCGCTTTCACGTGGAACTCGCAGCGCCGCGGCTCGCGCGCGTACTCCAGCGAGTCCGAGTCCGCGAACACGACGGCCACGTCGAGCTCGAAGCCGCGCAGGCCGAGGGCAGCCCCGCCGGAGGGCGCGCGGGGCGGTGCGCTGTACGGCGACGAGTGAAAGGCGACGAGCATGTCGGGGCCGCGTGACGTCACCGGCGGCAGCCAGTCCCCGCCGCAGTACTCCAGCAGCACAGGGTCGTCAGTAGAGCCGCCGTCGTACACGATCAGCCGGTCGCGCTCGCCTGTGCATTCACGCCACGCGCGCACCGCGCGGCCCGTCTTATTTAAGCTGCGACAAAACACGATACCACTCATATATACTCTCTCAAATAGACGCCTATATATCGGTCAACATAAATCGATTTATCGATCAACATATCTGATACTGCTGCAGAATCTAGGAACTGACCTGGCCATCGATATGGAGCGCTTGATCTGCATCTTGTGCGCGTGGTCCTGCCGCACGGAGATCATGGCGTGCTTGCAGGTGGGCACGTCCTTCTGGCGCAGGCTCCAGTAGCAGGTTACGTTGCGTGGGTACATGCCCGGGTAGTTGGGCGACTGCAGGCGGCAGGCGCGCCGGTGGCACTCCTCGTAAGTGCGCGTGCAGTACGTACCGGGGGCGGCGGCGCCACGCTCCACTGGCGCCGCGGCCGGCCCGAAGCGCACCACTGCCTCGCGCGCCGCCAGGAAGCGGTAGCGCAGCCTCAGTGCCAGTGCGCCTGCCGCCAGCCGCAGCGACAGTGTCACCGTCGCTGTCTCACTGTAGTAGAGTGCGGGTCCGGCCGCCTCGCCACACCACGAGCCACCAGTGAAGGGACGGCCCAGCTCGGCCAGTTGTGCGGCGCCATCCGGGCAAGGCTCACGCGCGCCCGCCGAATAGCGCCCCACCACGAAACGCTCGAAGCCGAGCTGCACAAGGTCGCCGAGCGCACCACCACCCGCTGTGAACGTCAGCTGGCACAAGAAGGGTAGCCGCGCCGGAGCGCCCAGCGTCAGTTCGTAAGCGCGCCCCGTCAGCCCGTAGTAGGTGCGGTTGCAGGGGGTGCAGCCGGGTGGCTCATCGCTGCCGTCGGGGCAGTGCGGTGTGCCGTCACAGTAGGCGGACAGCGGCACGCAGCGCGCGGCACGGCACGGGAACTGCGCCACGCCACACGCCGCATGTGCCCCTGACACACAGCAACACGCCCAAGCCAGCGCCGCCAGTGCATGCCGCGCCCACATCTACAGCACACATACACCACACTGTAGTGTCATCATCAATTATATTGTTTCTATAATTGTATTAAAACTCCACGAGGTAACGATGTGAAGTTTTTATTGGTTGACCGTCTTCTAATATGCTGATCTATCATGTAGTGCTTTGTTAGGAACATCAGACAAAATACGCATGTGGCTACAGATAGGCTAGTCCATTTTAGTAACTATCATATCTTGTTTTGGGGGAATGCAGCAGATATTCAAACTATTTTTATTTTACATCTAAGATATATTCGAGCAATTTATAATTTAAAAACGCATAGACTCCCTAAATGAACTTTATTTATTTTCGAAAATATAATGTTTGTACGCAAGAACTTTACAACAATTTTCTAAATTAGCGATAGCTGTAATGTTAATGGTAGGAAAAATCGCAGACTAGTTTTGGCCCGCTTCAGACTCTGGAAAGTTTGCAATTCTTTCAGGATCAGTCATTTTATAGAAAATTTCATGACTGTGTTAAAAATATTCCAAAACTTTCAAGTTTGTTTTTTAGGTAGCATACTCTTTGTTTTGAACTCCGACTGGCTGGTTAGTTTGTTTTTTGCTCGGAATTCAAGTCTAGTATTCCACTGTCACGATTCTGGGATCTTCACTCTTCACTATTTTCTTGAGCTCCGAGTTGGAAGCACGTACTTCTTCATCAAACGTTCTTCTGTAAAAATTTGTAAATAGTATTCCTACTGTTAATTTGTGTAGCTGATTGCTATCCCCAACTCTTGCGTATGTATTTGTCTAGCTCATAGTCATTTCTGGTTTCTGTCTGTATATATCTCTGTGTCTCCCTACAGCTTCTGACTCGATTATAATGCTCTTGATAGCTAGCTAACCTCAAAGCTTTCCATGGCAGTATGGAGTAGCTATTTGTTTAAGTATATCTGAGGAGTAATCATTCTGTACGTCGTACTATTAACCCAGATTTTACTGGATTTTTTAAAATTGGATCGCGATTTTGCACTTAAACACTTTAAGATAATGTTCAAGTCCTATGAAACAAAATTGATCGTTTTAACGATCGGCAGTAATATCTGGGTTAAGTTTTCTGTGGTAATACACACACACAGCTTATATATTCAATGAAGGTGTTAACGATGGAGCTTTCCCAAAATTCATCAAACACAGTAAACTGTTATCTCTATTTAAGTCGGGAAACAAGGCTGATCCTTCAAATTTCAGACTAATATCTGTTCTTCCAGCACTAAGTAAAATATTTGAAAAGATTAAACTCAATGAAATCTCACACTTCAGCCGTACAAAACAACTCCACGCCGAACAATACGGTTTCACTAGGGGTAAACTCCTAAAATCCTGTCTCTCATATTTATTCTGCATGGGACAGCATACTATCGGAGTTTTTTGCAAGCTATCGAAGGCATTTGATTGTATTGATGATGATACGATAGTAATGAAATGAAATCATAACGGAGTTAGAAATAAAGCGTTGTATCTACTAAAATCATACTTGAGCGTTAAATCGGTTATAAAAGTTGGTTTTCAGCCATTAGACCCTTTCTTATTCTTGGTATAATATTAACGAACTGCCTTCGATGGCGGAGAAATTGACTGACATGGTGTTTTTTTACTTTACTAGTCTTCAAAATTTAAAGACAAAAAGAAGATTTTGATGATGTAAATGGTGTATTATAATCATCATATTGTCTTTAACCTTGAATTGGTTCACAGTTTGGCGTTTGGCACTATTGGCTTTAAATTGATTATCTATAAAATATTGTTCTCGAAAAAATCCTCAAACGAAAATCAACCATTCGACTGACGTAACTTTGTAGCGACGCGCGACGCACAGTGAAACTGCCCGCCTCCTATATTTGAAAAACGATCCGATTTGGTTATTTTTCTATTCGTAATGTCAAGATTACTATTCGTAATGTCATTAGATCACTATTCGTAAAGTCATTTGGTTACCCCCCCCCCCCCCCTAACTAATTCATAAATTTTTCTACGATTAGGTAGTTTATTACTTATAAATTAAAATCAAGATCTTAAATTCCAAGTCACGCTACTAATGTGTATCTGTGAGCTTACATCCTCTTTCATAATTTAACAGCAAAGACAAAAATTAATATGCCTATTTAATTATGTTTCAACTTTTTATTAATTAAACATGAGCTAATTGCGTGAGACCTCGCCCCTTAAGTAAAATTTTAGCTAGATATATTTTATTTCTACTCCTAATCACCGATTAAAAGTCACCGGGTATTTGAGAGTTATCCGTAGATCAACTTTCCTAATATTGTGTCTATACACCACAAATCGGAACGTGACCGACCGTGACGCCGTTACAATTTTTCGTACTGTCTTGGTTCCGACGAATTCCGACATTTTTCTTAGCCTCAAAATAGTAAGAAATTTAGTACGGGAAGGCCTATCCTTAGTATTTATATCGATGA
This sequence comes from Argyresthia goedartella, assembly GCA_949825045.1. Taxonomy (NCBI): domain Eukaryota; kingdom Metazoa; phylum Arthropoda; class Insecta; order Lepidoptera; family Argyresthiidae; genus Argyresthia; species Argyresthia goedartella. The sequence goes on from OX463821.1 coordinate 36,140,679, forward strand.
CATACTGTGAAAATTTCAACTCTCTACCTATTTCTGTTCATCGGATAGAGATAAACGTACAGACGGACAGACAGACAGCGGAGGCTTAGTAATAGAGTGCTGTTTGGCGCCTTTCAGGTACGGAACCCTAAAAAACCCCAAATCTGTGGGAATTTCTTCGCCGTTCTCCCCCACAGTGGTCTAAAGACAAAAAATGTCATTTACTAAATATGTATAAATATCTACAGTAATAGAGAAATTTTGACTTTGACTTTGACTTTGTGAACACACCTTTGCTCTGTCCCTGTATAATCTGTATGTAAGTGTCATTCGAAATTCAATAAACACCAATCTATCTATTGGACTAATAACTCGTCTCATTCACCCCCAATGTAAAGGCCCATCCTTACATGGCGACCTAGCCAGTCCAGCCTGTCCCGAAAGGCAATTTTGGATCGAATGGCCTGTGATTCTACATATTTTCGGATGTTTGGACTACAATAAACAAATAAGGTGCGTAGTATACTGATATATATTTCGTTTTTGTGTTACGAAAGGCACATCGACAAAATTGACTTGTCTGACTGAAAAGTTTAAAAATAAAATCCAAGAATACAGCCGTAACTGGGAGTATCCTGCGCCATAAGATGACTGATGTTTCATTGGATGTAGACGGAGAGGCACCAAAGAGGGACGGCAACCACCATTGTTAGTGGGTGTGCTACGTGAGTGTAGTGGCTTTTGGAATAAGGTACGTATGATGAAATTACTATTCATACGGGAGATACCTAAAAGGTGGTGTATGTTTGTGCCCGAATTTAGGGCACCACAGAGAAGTAAATTGAAACCATTTTTAGTTATAACATGAACTGAATTTTATAGTATCTATGTAGGTATGGATTTTGCCTGTAGTAAGCAATATTTAATGTCCACAAGGTCTAATTTTTTTCAGCTTCCGATTTAAGTTTTGAATAAATTTATTAGTTTTTCAGAATTATTTTGAATTTAGTACATTCCGTATATATGTTACGGCTAAAGCTAGGTGTGAAACTAAACTTAAGTTTAGCCGGCTAGTGTTAAGATTAATTTCGAGCCTCGACTAATGTCCGAAATTAATCTTAAGACTAGCCGGCTAAACTTAAGATTAGTTTCACACCTAGCTTTAGCCGTAAAATATACATAAATAAAATATTTCGTCATATAGGTTAACATAAAATTGTAAGTAAAATCGAACCATTTTAATTATTTTAATGCAACATATAGTTTTGTTTCGCGCAATGATGTGTGCAACAGAGTATAATAATAGAATTATAGTCTGAACAGCGAATAAAGTCACTTCATAGAAGTACACACAATGGAAGTTTCAAAGTTTTGCACAACAAAATAAATATAGAATGTTCAGAATTGTACGACTGCTTCATATTTGAAAAAATTAAAATAATTTTTCTTTCATTGTGACTAATCATTACTGAATTGATTTTGGTAATATGAAAGCATAATACTCTGATAATCACTAAGATGTTTTTAAATTATCGGAGAGTAATTAATATTATAATAAATTTCGGTATATCAGTAAATAAATATATTTGGGTAAATGTTTTGTCGGCGAAGTCGACAGCCACGATATTGTTAATATTGAACTTGGCTCCCATTTTCACATTTATGTTTTTGGTGAGTTATCATTAGTTTTTGTAAATAAATCATAGTTAATGTTGATAATTTAAATAAAAATCAAATTTTTTAAGGAATACAAGTCTCCTGCAGCCTTTAATTCAGAAACCGCTCCATTAGTTGTCGAACGAAGCATAAATGCGCGGTACTCTCTTCTGAGTCGTATCGTTCACCGTTCAGGGCGCAAGTGGAGGCTCTCAAATCTTGCCAGTTACTCTATTAAGGACTCGCGCAGCTTATTGGTTTATTGTATATCAACGGAATTACATAAAGAGGACGCATTAGAATGAAATAAGCAACTTCCATCGGGATGCATTCGAATAATTCGGCATAGTATAAGTGTGTCTTCCACCCTTAGTTTTACTGTATGACTCACTGTGATTCGTAAAAAAAATACCTAAGTAATCAAAATTTACGAATGTGAATTTATTTATTTCCGAAAGGAAAAATACGGCCTGATAACCAAATCACGCGTTCGTGTCGACGCGATGTACCCGACTTGATGCATGTATTTTTAGGGTTCCGTAGAGAAACAAGGAACCCTTATAGTAATGTCACGTTTATCTAGACGACCCGAATAGCCGAGTCGGCAGTGACGCTGCCTACGAAACCAAGGATCCCGGGTTCGAGTCCCGGTGGGGGCAGATATTTGTTTGATGAGCACGGATTTTTTTTTTCAAACTCAAAAGTACTTTATTACTGTAGATATTTACATATACTTAGCAAACGTCATTTTTTGCCTCTTCACTACATTGGACCACTGTGGGAGAAGAAGGGCGTAGAAACTCCCACAGATTGATTTTTAGATCTCTTTTAAAAATAGGTTAAGCACAACCTATTTTTATTGTACTAATACAATTATGATTTATTTTTATTTAATAAGCTGGAATAAATAATTACAAAATTATTAACAACAAGGTCTGTGTTGAGCCAGATTAACCCCATACAGTCCTATCATTTAAGTAATCTTGAACATTGTAATATCCCTTTTTCGACAAAGTCGCTTTAACATGCTTTTTAAATTGCTCAAATGGCAATTTCAAAATCTCCAGAGATATCTTATTGTAGTAGAGAATGCACTGACCCTTGAAAGAATTGCTAACCTTCGCGAGTCTAAAACGGGGCGCACATAGTCTGTGATTATTTCTTAGGTAAACATTACAGCTATCGCTAAGTTTGGAAAATGTTGTAAGGTACTTGCGTACATACATTATATTTTCGAAAATAAATTGACTAGCTACTGTTAGTATGTCAATTTCTTTAAAAAGCTCTCTTAAGGAGTCTGTTCGTTTTAAAATATAAATTGCTCGAATAGCTCTTTTCTGTAAAATAAAAATAGTTTGAATATCTGCTGCTTTCCCAAGATACCATAGGACATCACACTATGAAAGTAACTAAAATATACTAGCCTAGATGTAGCCACATCCGTGCTTTGTCTGATGTTCCGAACAGCGTAAGCCGCAGAACTTAATTTATCAGCCAATTTATCTATGTGGGGTCCCCACTGTTGTTTCCACGGTCCCCACTGGATGTTTGTACCCTTGTCATGGTTGTTTATCTATCTAAGTATAATATTTATCTATATAAGTATGTGTATCGTTGTCTAGTACCCAAGATACAGGGAACCCTAGTTTGGGGCTAGATCAATGTGTGTAAATGGCGTCCAAAGTATTATTATTATTATTACTATCTGTCCATCTGTCCGTTCGTATGTCACAGCAACTTTATTCCGAAACTATCAAGACTAAACAGTTGAAACTTGGTATGTCTGTGAACCGCTTTACGATCTATTTTCCAAAATTTAAAACTATAACAATAAAGGGGGCTCCCCGTACATGGAACTGAGAACAAAAATATATTTTTTATGAAATTTATATATGTGGGGTGTGTCTTCTGTAATCTTGTGTCTTCAAAAATGACGTTGAGTTTTCTGAAACCATTTTTCCTCAACGTAAAACGTTAAAGGGACAGACCCTTCCAAAGTGGAAAAAAATGTCTCCCTCCCACTAACTCTTAAAGTAAGAGAGTAAAAAACCTAAAAAAAATATATGTTGTGTATTAGAATCAGTTTTAAGATATAAAACAGTTATCAAAAACCGCAAATATAACTTTGTCATTCATTCAAACACTATAAAAACAAGTAATAATTTTCTGGTGAACAATGATAGAGATAATTTGGCTAGGTGTATCAGGTGTATGTGAAGTAAGTACTTTCTAATTATTTTTTTTGGCTTATATTCTAATTTAATTATGGAACCCTAAATGTGCGAAGTCCGATACGCACTTGGCCGGTTTTTTTCTATCGAAATTATAACGATTTGATTTTATAATATTTAAGTTAATGTCGTATGGAGTTCTTACCTTAAATATAGGTTCAAATCTTAAATATAGGTCCGCTATCTCCTTTTTGGCCTTCCTCTGCACTGGTGTCCGTCTGTAGGCACCCATGCAGTCGCTATCTTCGCCCATCAAAACCACCATTACTTTATTTAATTTAATATAAATTTCCAACCACCTCTATTACAATAAAATATAAACTTTCATTGATATAAAATATATAATCTAAGAAAATGATATAGTTTCTTACACAATTAAAATAAACATGATATATAAAACACACTCATCTTAACTCATTAATAATAAAATAGTTTTTTGCCGATGTAGCAATAATGTCGTGTGGAGTACTTGCCTAAAATACGACTCGTATTTTAGGTAAGTACTCCACACGACTCGTATTTTAGGTAAGTACTCCACACCACATTATTGCTACATCGGCAAAAAACTATTTTATTATTAATGAGTTAAGATGAGTGTGTTTTATATACTTATCATGTTTATTTTAATTTTGTAAGAAACGATATCATTTTCTTAGATTATATATTTTATATCAATGAAAGTTTATATTTTATTGAAATAGAGGTGGTTGGAAATTTATATCAAATTAAATAAAGTAATGGTGGTTTTGATGGGCGAAGATAACGACTGCATGGGTGCCTACAGACGGACACCGGTGCAGAGGAAGGCCCAAAAGGAGATAGCGGACGACCTGGACTAGTTCCAACCAGACTGGCTCAAACTAGCTTTGTCTGTATATCAGTGGGCTAGACAAGGGGAGGCCTTTGCCCAGCTGTGGGACACCGTCAAGGCTACGTTAAAAAAAATGTTCGCAATCTTATTGAATATATCAGATACTTTATTAGGTGTGTATAAATTATGTGTATTTTATTTACTAGCTTGAAATTTTATAACATAAATTACCGAATGTGTATATATTAGACATTTTATTTTTGTAAACATTTATAATTGTCAAAATTTGAACAGAGCTCGACCCGACCTAAAATGATTTGTAAAATATTATTAGTTGTTGTAGATTGAGTAACCCAGTTTTTTTTTATTGAATATTACTGGTAAGTCTATCGTTATTGTGATGTTATGTAATGTGCAATGTCAATGAACAGTTACATTTTACTGCAGCAATGATACCTAACTTAACTACACTTACACAATGCAAAGATACTCAATGTATCTAAGTATGTAAAGAGAATTTGTAATCAATTGTATAATAATTACATCAACGCAAAGTGGTTGATGCCATCATATTTCGCGAGAGTAATGCGGGTGGATTGAAAATTCTAATCACCACACGGAACCAGAAGCATTATTGCTTTGCAATACATAGTGATGGGGTAGCCGATACCTGTTGTAAGTATCGACATATGGAAGATTTTCTAGCCGTGAATTTCCAATTGATGCTATCAAACCATAAGGATAAGACATATTTTTGTACAAGAAAAAAAAAGCTGGAATATGAAATTTTGCACGCATGGAAAATTAATAATTTCATGTTTTTTTTAAGTTAGCGTAAAAAGGGCTGCTATATGAATTTTAAGGGCTTTTTTTAATTACTTGCAGTTTATTGTAGTTGCTCTGATAGGTGCTGCTCCAGACTGGTGATGCATATGGTGATATATGGGCGTTCTAAGGTATAGTAGATTTTCAATTTCGAACTTGGACTCAAGTTGCTACGCCTATTCAAGACTGGTCTTAGGGCATTTAATGATTTGATACTCTTGACATGAAATTGGTTGACGTGAGTGGTCCAGTTAGTTTTGAGTAAATATGTTCTTTATTCTTTATTCTTTATTGCATAGATAATATAAAGTTACAGACAATTAAAAGTAATGTAATAAGCAAAGGCGAGCTTATCTCTAAAAAGAGATTTCTTCCAGCAAACCTAGGCAGGACAGGAGAGTTGATTATACAGGAAAGTCCTAGTTCGCAATAACACTATACATACGGACGCAAACTTTACTTTCAAAATATATATAAACTATACCAAATATAAAATAAAAAATATATATATACTTCCACTACATAAAATACAATATATAGCATGAACATACATAAACTATAATAAATCATACATATACCTACATAAATATGGTACCATTTACGGAAGAGAAAGGAAATGCAATTTCAATCTTTTCTTAAAAGTGAAAATTGTGGGACTTTCCCTAATAGCGCAGGGAAGTGCGTTCCACAGTCGGATTGCCCTTAACCTAAACGAGTGTTCGTAAGCGGCAGTGTTATGCCGAGGAGTTGAGGATATGTATTTTTTGCATTGACATTTTATTTCAGTACCCTTGACATACCTAATAATGTTTAATACTATTTGAATTTGACCTAAACTTAATGTTTAATTTGATTTAATATGTAGTATTTTCTACGAATTTGTACCCTTTGTTAGTAGTCAGTATCAATTTAGGTAAGTCGATTTCACAGGTAGGTAGGTAGGTAGGTAGGGACCTGTGAAATCGACTTACCTAAATTGATACTGACATTGTATAACTATTTGACTTTGTACAGCGCATTGGGTGTATACCTGTAATGTTGTATATCGTACTTGTATATTAAATAAATAAAAATAAATAATTGTACTCCTAGATACTTTACAGACTTTTGCCATAAAATCGAATAATTGTTGATAACCAGTTTGCGAGTGGGTAGTCTTCTTTTACGGGTGAACAAAATTGCCTCAGTTTTTGACACATTCAACTTTAGTCTCCATGTTTTGAACTATGAACCTAGGAGATCCCAGGCTTTTTGAAGCCGGCTTATCACTAAATCGGCGTATTTGGATGATGTAAAACAGGCGGCGTCATCTGCAAAGCATGCCAGATGCGTTCGGGTTAGGCCCCAGTACAGATCCTCGTGGTACACCGGCTGGCATAGGAAAGAAATTTGAGACATCATCACCCAAGTGAACACAATATTGTTGGTTACGAAGGTACGACTAGATTAGTGCAGCTGCACATGAATTTGGTTTACTTGAACTTAGCTATGTCGGTGCAGGCGAGGAGCTGCTACAAGCAGGGGTGGAAATAAGGATGCTTCGCTTGACGCTTTCTTCAGCTTCGTAATAACAGCTCCGTTGAAGCCAAGTGATTCTAGATCCTTGCTGACATCTTCAGTGACAGTACTGGGGAGGCCGTGAATAACCATTTTGAACATCTTGTCTTCTTTACGTGAGTAAGGGTGAAAGAGTGCATTCTCAGAGCGCAATCCTATATTCAAGTTCTAGTGGCTTTCAGCGGTGTTACAATAAATTGCAATATTACCATAATTTTGGCACTTCATGTGAAAGCCTTTAGTGTATTTTGAAATCAGCTCTGTTACCGTTCGATGGGTCCGATCCTTTTAAACTTCTATGATGATAGGTGGGATGCCGTTGGCCATTTTCTTTCTCCCACTGGATGATTGGTGGACAGCAGAGGTGAATCAATAAAGGCAATCGAATGATGTTTGTTGGTATTTGTTGTCGTGATCTGTAAGGTCTTTTGGGTATAGTCCAGTCACTCGAAATGTCTTCTTCGTTACGTCTTTTACCAGACAGACTTTCGCTAGATGACGTTCTTGATAGATAGTTATCCATCGTTGAAAAATATCGATATCGATATGAGACTGTCTATATGTGGTACTCTCATCACTAGAGCGACGCGGTAATAACTCGTTTTACTGAGCACAAGTAACAAACACGTTTTTTTGTATGAGGTAGTAATAAACGTGAAATAGCTACAAGTGTCGATGACAAGTGTGGAAGTGTTTATGTCAATGAACAATTTTTGAAAATAAATCAAATCAATGCCAATGTTTTTCATAAAATTATATAAATCACAACATATTATATTTTTTAAGGTGTTGTTTGTGAATACACCTTCGTCCTATCCCTATATAATCTGTAAGTATGTGTCATTATACTCTGATTTTTATTCCGTAGAATTCTGACATTTCAGATATCATAAGGTTCTTTATGAGGACAATTATTATTTTATTCATTTTGATTAGTGTAAAGTACAGGTGTAAAGTGTGGCTTTGAAGTGTAAAATGCTAGCAACGTCTGAACAGCCAGTGTTAAGTGTAATTACTAATCAGTAATCACCGAAGTGAGGCAAATAGAAGTATATTCAATTTTTTTGCAAGTAGCCACATCCCTGGCGCCCCTCCTCCCCTTCTACTCGCAGCGTGCCTTCACTCGCTGTTTAGTTAACAGATTCGGGACAGCAAATTCGACTATTTCACGCTCAATAACCAGTTTCTACTAAACATCAGGGATGCTACACACAATAGGGCGTAAAACTGCCAATTTCTCACGATAAAGACTGTGGGAAAGTTCCTTGTGTATTAAAAAACTTCAGAGGCATATAATGCATTGCGACTGATTCGCGGCTGTGTGCATTGTATTACAATGAAAGGGATTATTTATGGATAAGTAATTAAATAGGCGGTAAATAGATTTACGATCAGATACTTTTTATCATAATTTGATGAGATTTGCTTATGTTATGAAGTGGTGTATCAGCGTTGATATCTCGGTATGTATCTGAGGGCACTATACATCAGGATGGTCTTCTGGAATATCTTGATACCCTTCAAAGTGTTTGTTTCAAAATTTGAGGAAAATACGAAACATTACCTCGAATTCTTAACATGTTTACCTTTCTATCAGATGAGCTTTTTTCTAGCTACTGATGCATTTCTCCTTCGAAGCTCAGTTTGAAGTTCCCGCACAGTCATCAGCGAATACATTTTGTGGTTTTATATCGCAATTATAAACACAAAATCGAAACCCGATACTTGATACAAACGTAAACAAGGTACTACCGTTGACGTGAGAGTAATATTTGTTCTGTGGCTATCGACGTTTAGCTGTCAGTGTTGCGCTCCATTGGACACTACTTTACACATAACACTTCACAGCCCCACAGCGAATAATTTAAAAGTGGGCACTCAAAAGACCTGCTTTGTCAGATGGATTCAGAATTATTTAACATTTGGAACGTGATTCTACGCTACGAAGTATATGGCGAACAAATTATATTGGTAGATTTCAGCAAAGATATACCAATGCGCTCTTGTGTTCTCGGTGTTTGCTGCTATTTGTTATTATTATCTTGTTAAATAAGTTAAGTTTCTGTTATTCTGTTAAGTTTTTTCTTATTGACTTTTCGTGTTGTGATTGTTCGTTGATTTTTATAAACGTTATGGAGCCACAGCCTGGCCCTTCCCGGGAAGCAGCCCCATCTGACAGAGCACAAGAGACAGACTTTCTCTCTCCCAGAAAGAAGCGTCCTCGTGGTGTATCAATCAAATCGTCATCCTCGACAATGTGATTTATACAGTCGCAGACTCTTTAATAATTCATGTCAGCGATGATGATGATGATGAAGAAAGTGATATTAGTATTAATGATGATTAGAGATTTCAATAAAAATATGTTTTCTTTACTTGTAGTTTTTTACTGTTTGTGATGAAAAGGGACGTAATTATCACTCGCCGTAAATCCCCTTTTAATTACGGGCGCCGCACTTAAAAAAACTGGATAAATTCACTCACAAATAAAATGTATAGACTCAGATGTTTAGACTCGTATTGAAATTGAAAAATGTGCCCGGCCAAAAAGGTTTGTAATCTCTGAAACGTCAAAAAATTATACCTGTCAGAATTCTACGGAATAAAACATCAGAGTTTAATTAATCATCAAACTTCTGTCTTTTGAACCAATGACTCAACTCATTCACCACCTAGAGGCCTATCTTTACAATCTTACTAGCTTCGCTCTGATCCATATTTCGAATGCAATTTGAAAGGAAGTTTAAAAGAAGGAGCTATCTTACATCTGGAATTGAAATAGTATATCCGACGTTGAAGACCTATTAAGACTGATTAAAACAAAGATAAATACTTCAATTGATAAGCCAACCTTAAGTTTAGGAAAGCATTAGATTCATGATTTCTTTATCGCACTTAAATCATATAATAGTGTGCAAAGGAGAACTTATCTTTAAAAAGAGATCTCTTCCAGCAAAGATGGGAAAAGTTGATAGCTGACCAGGGGTAGACCTATGTGTACAACAATATGACGAAATAAACGAGTACTTACATACATATTAGAAATATATTTATATAATAAATAATTATTAATTACTTTAATAATATGCTAAATACTTATAATATAATAGATGACCGAAACAAAAATCTCTAAATGTTGGGAAATCGCAAAATAAAAATGTGAATCTCGTCACTATCATGTAAGGGTCATACAACTTATGTGAATCTCGTCACTATCATGTAAGGGTCATACAACTTATGCATGCTCGAAAACGTTAGCCTTAGTTGTCAGTACGTCCTACTTGTGCAGTGTGATAAAAGTATACAGTCGTTATATTTTAAACTCCCGCCGTGTGTGTGTGTGTGTGTGTGTGTGTGTGTGTGTGTGTGTGTGTGTGTGTGTGTGTGTGTGTGTGTGTGTGTGTGAGAGGTTGTATCTTTGTGTGTGTGTGTATGACTGCGTGTCTGTCTGTGGCACCCTAAAGATCAAACGTGTGGATGGATTTTAATGCGGTTATCTGTTAATGGTAGTAGACTTCCTTAAACGTGTTTTTTTTTGTAGCCTTGTATAACTTTCGAGCCACTGAACCAGTGCAAAAAGATGGTATGACATCTTCTTGACCTATGTAGCTGAAAGGCATGTAAATAGAGATGTAGAGGTAAATAAGGGATACGTGTAAATAACCACGAACGTATTTAGCGAAAAGAGTTGCCTTGTGGTTGTCAGATAAATGTGTGCGACTCGCATTTGCCTATTTTTAAACGACACCAGGCTGCTGACGCCATGGGCAACGGCTTATTTATAAGAAAAAACCACATTAAAATCTGTCCAGCCATTTGAGTGCTAGGGTGCTACGGACAAACAGACAAACATACAAACACACACAGTTAGACAGACAATTTAAACTTACAAAATCCCTCTTTTTTCGTCGGGGTTAAAATTTAAAACCTGCATCAAACATACAAATATTTATGCAGCCCTTGTCGCTCAAGCAGTGTATGGTGCATTATCTGTACCTCTGCCTACCACGTTAAGTAAAAGGCGTGATGGTATAGTACTGGACATCACTGGAAAATATCACACGGTTGGCCAATTTTAATACGGGACATTATTGCAGTTGGACTGGATATTGCATTTGATTATTTTTAATTTTGGACATAAGTATCGCAAATCTGTATACATAATTACTAGTTGAATTAGACACGTGTGGCAGAGCTTGATCTGTATAATTATTTCTGATGGGACAGAGTTCTAACCTTACACTTCATTATGTTATTGGCTTTGCCTTCCTCAAAAGAACGTAGTAAAATCTCCGATAGATGCCGTACATCCGTAGCTACAAACAAAAACATTCATGCCCGTATTCCCAATAGGTATAGGTCAATATGGTGGGAGTGCAAAGAATAACTGCTTACCACCTGCCCATCAAGTTGCTAGCACTTCAAATATGTGACGACAGCTGTGCTGTGCTGGTAGGTTTGGATTTTAATTTGGCACACTCCAAGCAACAGATTACACCTGGAGTAGCAAACAGTTCACTGTGCTTTCACTCAAGCCGGCAGCACCTCGGCAGCCGCAGATGTTCTCATTCACATTGAAACTACGCACGACGCGTTTGGGTGGTGCATCTTATTTCAATGACGGATTCCAAAAGGGAAACATCAATCTTGCTTAGTAGGTGTTGTTAAGGCATCTGGTGCTGCCGCGCTGCTGGTGACAAATGTGAAAGCGCACTAAATACAGAGCAAAGTTCATGCACATACTGTACTAAATAACTACACAAAAGGCTGTGCCCGCGTGCCGCTAAGTTACTTATAAGCAAACCACGTCGTCTATTTTTCAACGTTGCATCCCTCGAGTTTCGCATAAGAAACGGACGGCCGGCCAGTAAAGAATCGTGCCGACCTAGATGTACAGACGGCGGCGGCGGCGGTGTGCCACCGGGGAGAGTAAAATCTGGATTCATTTAGATAAGGCATGTAAGAGCCCATATTTAAGTGATGCAATGTAATACTTTATTGGTTTTCTGTAGAGGGTGTAACAAAAAGGTGTGTTCAAATTTAAATGGGTTGATAACATTCTGAACAACTTTCACTATGAAGTCGATTTGATCAGAGCAACTTAAATTTTGACTTTTCCTAAATTTTGGGGTGAGCGGTCTGCTGATTTATATGACAATGTGAAAAATAAAGAAGTTCTGATCAAATCAAAGTGAAAGTTGTTCTGAACGATGTCCCAAACCCCCTCCCCCCCCCCCCCCCCCCCCAAAATATGACTACACCTATCTCTTACACCCTGTAAAAGGTAGTAAATATTTGTTATGTTCCTTTACCTACTTAATATACGAATTCATCTTTCTATGTACCGTTAAATGCAGTTAGCATAGCAGTATCACAGGACAGCGTCACGTCTTTTCCCATACGGGGTGGCAGAGACAGTTGTGCCCACGTTTAGCTAGTTATTCAGATCCATGCTATTATTTGAATTAGAGGAAATTAACATTATGTATGTAAGTACTTATACCTTTTCACAGAAGTCTCACAATATATTCATTAGAGCTTGTAAAACTGTTGATATCGACTTAATAACTAAAAGAATTGCCTCTCAGAGATTCTCCAACTAACCTCTTCGTATCAGTAGTGTCGTCAACGTCGCGTGGCGTGACACAGGCGTGTGTCATCGCGCGCACAACACTGCACTGTCACACATGCTGCAGGCTCACTCACTGTTGCCACTCCAACATCACCCTAACTGCGAGCGCTCGCGGTCGCACGTGGCGTGTCGGTCGTGCCGTGTCGTGTAGCGCGGATCAGTTGACGTGAAGCGACGTGAGGCCAGCTGCGGCTCGAGCCGCGCCAGCAGCCGCACTGCAGCCGCCACCGCCTGCCCCGTCCCCAACCGCGCGCGCCCTACCACACCGCCCCAGCCCGCGCCGGCGCGCCTGCAACGATCCACTCGCCGCCGCGCCGCCCCGCCGCGTCCGCGACCTCACAAACATCGCTACGATGGCTCCTAGTCACTCTGTTACTTTGATAGAGAAAACGTACAACTTCAGGGCTTGCTGACTGGCCACGTGCACTCTATTAGTCAACCATGGAGAATCTCAACAGGTCTCTCTCAAGCCCATGATATACAAAGAAATTAATAATTATTGCCCAAGCTCTGGTTTCATGCTCGCTTCTCAAGCAGGTTAGGTTAGGTTAGGTTCATTTTGTAGCGTGTCATTACAATATAAAATTAGGTTAATTATTAATTTAATAAAGGTTTAATAATTGTGTACAATGATGTTATATTTTTATACCATTGCACTTCTCATGCTCGGAAAGTCCTTCATTATGCTGGATGAGGCTGTATAAAATCGCATTTTATCTACATACGTACTCTTTACTGCGTCCAAAAACCGCACGTTACAGCCAGCATAATACTATACTACTCGGTAAAAACTCATTTCTTATCTGAATATTGATACATTATGATCATATTTATTATCTCTCTATTGCTATAGGCAAGGTTTCCACTAATTACCAGCAAAATTCATATATTTGGAGATCAGGCAAGTCTATCAATGAACTCGCGCATGAACTTGATATTGACTTATTTGGCAGCAGCAGCACAGCGGCTGTTAGGCGGCACAAGGTTATTTTCTTAATTTTTAGGGTTCCGTACCCGAAGGGTTCCAAACGGGACCCTATTACTAAGACTCCGCTGTCCGTCCGTCCGTCCGTTCGTCCGTCTGTCACCAGGCTGTATCTCAAGAACCTAGCTAGCTAGAGAGTTGAAATTTTCACAGATTATGTATTTATGTTGCCGCTATAACAACAAATACTAAAAAACAGGATAAAAGAAATATTTAAGGGGGCTCCCATACAACAATTCTTTCAATACCACATACAAACTTATGGATGCACCTGGTTACGTACATGGAGTGTGAAAGTAACCGCACCAATAACTTTGTAAACAATATTTTGCTGTGTAAAATCCAAACTATTCACTCCACACCATCGCTTCCATTGAACGGTGGTACGGAACCCTTCGTGCGCGATTTAGACTCGCACTTGACCGGTTTTTTATTTATTTTTTATTCTGTAGCATTCTAGCATTATTAGTGTTGAGCTATATCTCTAATTTTAAATTAACTCCAATTCATAGGTATTCAACATGGTTTAAATTTGCAGTGATGGCGCATAAGAACTATTTTCGATTCTTACTTTGACTAGTTATTATTTATATTTTATTTCTACAAGTGATAATCTGTAATTGGCTTTTTTAGTTTTAATTTAGCTATATCAGACTTAATGAGCCGTTGGTTATCCACAGAGCTGGAAATACATAAATAAATAAACTTAGACAATTGAGCCATTCAGCCAGACAGACGAGGTGACTGCATTAAATAAACTTGTTATTTTAATACATGTACTTTAATTTATTTGCATTCTACGTCGCTTTGTAAAAAAACAGCCAAGTGCGAGTCGGACTCGTGCACGAAGAGTTCTGTACCACCGTACAATGGTAGGGATGGTTTACAAAGTTATTGGTGCGGCTACTTTCACACTCCATGTATAATGCGTTACCAGGTGCATTCATCAGCGCGCTCGTTTCCCTCTACTCCCACATGTGCTCTTATCCAAAATAACCTGATTTTTTTATTCTGGTAATAAAGCTTCCTGATATTTCTCCTTATTTCGACAGCCAACGGGTGAGAGGAGTCCGGATTTTGAAGTAACTCCAGCGAAGATCTAGAGTCACTGAAGATATTTGCTTCGATATCTCTTAGGCGGGGTCAGTCGACTCAATGGAAAGCAGTTATTGAAACCGAGCTGTTCTAAATCGGTCAGATGAGTCGGTTGGCGTATTGGCAGAATAATTTGATTATTTTAGAGCACGACCTAGTCGCCGCAACTAAAACCTTTTTAGACACGTCCGTCGGCGATGCGGAGGTAACGGCGGGGAGCTGGAGCATACTGCGCCGGGACCGCGCCACCGCGTGCGGAGGCGTACTGCTCGCCGCCCGCCCTGGCATCACGCTTCGCCGACGTCGTGACCTCTAGACAGAAAATGGAGAAGATCTTTGGGCAACCTTCTCTCTAGATGGGGCCCAATTCACAATCTGCGTCGTCTATGTGGATCCCAGCATGATGAGAAATAAGAAAAAAATGACACAAGCCGAAAAAGACGCCCAATACCTTAGTTGGTTTACAAAAACCGAGGAGAACATGTCGGAACTAAGTGGAACTTTAATCATCCTGGGTGACCTAAATCTGAACAGTGCGTCAGTGTCTGTTACGAATTATTATTGTTTTTTCTCAGTGTTTGTAGTCTGTATGAGACGAATGAGGTGAGGAATGCTCACGGTGGCGTGCTTGATGTGGTGCTGCTGCCGGAGACCGTCCGTGGCGTAACTGTGCGCACCTCCGTGTCAGGCAGCATGGTGCCACGCACTGACGCCTACCACCCGCCTCTCGACGTCATTGTGCCGCTGTTGAAAGCGCAAGACGCGAATGGACGATCCTGCCGTCTGGATCCCAGCAACATTCGCGGCCACAATGACTAAAACTTTGCCAAAGGCGACCACACAGTCCTGTATGAGCTCATGTGTAGCGTATCGTGGGACGATGTTGTCGTAGCTCGCGATGTGGAGACGGCAGTTGGCCGCTTTTACGATGCCATTTACGGGGTTTTGAATAAATCGATCCCCAAGAAGACCAGGCCTAACCAACCTTCCAGGCGGTATCCAGTGTGGTTTACTGGTGATATTATTAGGGATCTTGCCACTAAGGCAAAGCTCCATCGTAAATGGAAATCGTCGGAGAGGCCAGCTGACTACTCAGCATTCAGTGAGCTGAGAGCCAACATAAAGTCCCGCGTAGCTACAGCATACACAAACCATATGCTAAATATTGAAGGTAATATTAGATCTAACCCGCGTGCGTTTTGGAAACATGTGAGTGGCCTCAGATCAAAGGGTGGTTTTGAATCTCGGGTCACGCATCAGGGGCAAGAGTATATCGGAGAGGAAGCAGCCGCCGCTTTTGCAGACTACTTCTGCGACGTTTTCCTCACCGACGTTCCGGCGCTTGCACCGGACCTGGTAAACAGTTCCGATGCCTCGCGCACGGCTAACTACGTCCAAATTTCACATGTTTCCCATAAGGATGTAGACCAGGGACTGAGGCAGCTTAGGCCAAGGAGCGCAATTGGACCGGACAACGTCCCTCCTTACTTTTTAAAGGCCTACAGTAATCAGCTAGTTATACCGTTGGGTCACATCTTCAACTTAGCTCTCGAGCAAGGGAAGTACCCTACTAGCTGGAAGCTCTCTCGAGTCAGTCCTATGCCCAAGTCTAGTGACACTGCCTCTGTAAATCAATATCGACCGATTGCGATCCTGAATTCATTGGCAAAATTGTTCGAGTCAATCATATACGGTAAAATCTGGCCCCAGATTGCGCCGTTTTTATGTGACTCGCAACACGGATTCAGGAGTCGTCGCTCAGTAACCACCAACTTACTGACGTTAGTCGAGTTGGTCTCAGAGAGCATGGATCGGGGATGTCAGGTGGACGTCGCCTATCTGGACTTCCGCAAGGCGTTCGATAGAGTCAATAACGACGTCCTAATGAAGAAATTGTGTGCCATTGGATTTGCCCCACGGCTGTTGGTTCTCTTCGCTGACTACCTGAAGAACCGCCAACAATACGTGCGACATGGCTGTTATGAGTCCCAGCCGTACCACACACGGTCAGGTGTTAGCCAAGGCTCGATCCTTGGTCCATTGTTATTTATCATCATGATAAATGACCTGGAATCTGAATGAAACACGCCAATTGCCTTTTGTACGCGGACGATCTGAAACTGGTACTTCCCGTGAAGTCAGAGAATGATTGTAGGCTACTACAGGAAGATTCAGACGCGGTTCATAGTTGGAGTGTGAACAACAAGCTTCTATTCAATACTGAAAAGTGCTGTATAATGTCCTTCACGCGCTCTCCACGGCCTATTAGCGCGACGTATACACTCGGCACTGAGTCTCTGACTCGAGTGTATTCGATGAAGGACCTCGGTGTTACGTTCGACCCTAAACTTACATTCCATGAGCATGTGAGCACTTTAGCCAAGGAATTCTTCAGAAGATTAGGGTTTGTGATACGGAATAGTAAGGGATTCCATAACTTGGGTGTGGTCCAGCTTCTATACACGGCCCTAGTGAGAACCAAACTTGAATCTAGCTCGGTTGTTTGGAATCCGCACGAAAGCTCATACGTCCTTATGCTCGAGAAGGTACACAAAGCTTTTCTTAGATACCTATATAAGAGGAAATTTGGATACTACCCTTACCTTTATCCATCCGATTTTATTTTAGGTATGCTTGGATTTAACTCACTAGAGGTGAGACGTAACACCGAACAGCTTCTGACTGTGTGTCGATTATTGCGAGGCGACAGTGACTGCGCAGCGCTTGTCAGTGCCGTATGCGCGCTTTACGTGCCTGACAACTACCTACGCGCTCGTAGGCACCAGCTGCTAGCGGGCGGCTCGCACCGCACGGTGGCGCGCCTGCAGTCTCCGCTGGTCCGGGCACGGAATAGCCTCAATGCACTGTTGGCCGCAGCACCATTGAATGATCTGTTTGGTGATGCATGGAGGGATATTGTGCGAGAATGTGGAAGGTTCTGTGAGAAGATTACATGATAGTGTAGTCTTGTAATTATTTTTTCGAATGTTTATGGATATTGTTCGATTCCAAATCGATATTCGATCGATGGTTTCGGAACGGCCATTTTGAATTTGACGTTAGCTGCCAACCTAGCAGTTTTTGACAACTGACAGACAAAAAGCCCTCGCGATGTAACGCGTATTGGTATAGGGTATTGAAATTAAATCGTAAGCCATCTGGAATTGTATTCGGGATCCCCTCAGGATTGTCTATATAGCTGAGTGTATTGTGGTTCCCCGAACCAGATAAAGTTCGCATTTACGTGGCCGATTGGTTTTTCCCACGTAACATAACCTGTGTTGGAACACTGTGCTCGTCGAAGCTGGCCTGCCAGCCATACCTGGTTGGCTGAAGAACCTGTCTACCAAGAAGAGCCTAGGGTGCACCCAGGCCTTGCAGAGAGACAGGAGTTTGACGGGTACGAAGCACAGACCAGGTCAGATAGATTCATAAGTATTAGCTCGGTGAATCGCCGACGTTCACACTTCTTGGCATCTGATAGCTACGCTACCTCGTAGCTATGGGCCCCTGCGAGGTCATTGGGTGCCGAGAGGCCTGAACATTTTGGTAGCTAGAGCGTGGCTTCCTGAGATTTGCAGCCGTCAAGGGCTCCAGGAAGACACGATTTGAGACTATCAATCTGTAGGTATAGGCGGTTATTAGATAACTTGGTTGTGTTCCTGTATCCACATAGATTGGTAGTATTGTAAGCTATAAGTCTATTGCTGGTAGTAGACAGACAGATATTGAGTTGAAATTTGCATTGAAGTACCAGTTAGTCAATCTATTAGTGGTCTAGTAATGCTAATGAATGTTTGGTTAACATAGGTAGTTACATCTATTGATAGCAGGCTATTACATTGTTTTCAGTTATAGCAATTTATAACTTGAACTAATATTGACTATCTGTGTGTGTTGTAGTGATAAAGGGAAACTAAATTGTTATTTACAGAATTTATATAGATATAAAACTCGGTTCCTATTGTTTAAGGAAAACAGCATTGTTTAAGTTGTGGTTTAGGGTTCCCTCGTTTGGGTTATAGACTGGAGGGTCCAATAAAATTGAGTTACTGCAAATTGTGAGTAAGTATCGTTCCGATCATATCGTTATCTGAAATACAGAAGGGTGTTTCTAAGGAACTCAGATGGTTTTCCTCCGCACACGGTCTGATAGACCGGTTAGATAGGCATGATGTGGTATTGGAGCGGTCTATGGACGTTAAGGAACGTTACAACAGGGTGCTCGAATTGGCCGCGCAGGCGGAATCAGTTGATGGTTGCGCACCTGACAGGCTGTCACGGTTGCTAGGGGATGTCGACCAATGTATGGAGATGGCAGCTGCTATCACGCAGAAGGCTGCGGACATACGTAGACAGCGCGAGTCCAGCCATGGTGGTGACATTGAAGCACCTCTGCCGCTTCAGGGTTCAGGGTCCAGGTTACCGGCCATAACTATGCCTACTTTTGACGGAGTGTCCGGTGAATGGATGAGCTTCATCAATCTGTTCGACAGTTTGGTGCACATGCGATCGGACATTACCAAGTCTGTCAAGATGGCTCAGCTGGTGGCAGCATTGAGGGGTGAGCCTAGGGAGCTGGTCGCTCATTTGACAGTTACGGAGGGTAACTATGAAACGGCCAGACAATTGTTGGTCAGACGTTACCATAACAAACGGAGGTTGGCCGATGCCCAACTGAACCGTTTGTTTAGTATCCCGGTTGTGAACAAGGTCGGGGCCATACAGACGGAGGTTTTGAACCCGTTGTTGTCCGTCACCAAGGCCCTAGAGAATCTTGGACTTCCGGTTGGTGAATGGTCGTACCTACTGCTGTACATTGTACTTTCCCGCCTACCCGCTGACGTGCAGACTCGTTTCGAACAGTCTCACGGGAGGTCGGCCGAGGACCTGCCCGCCTTCTCCGACTTGGTCGGATTCTTGGAAGAGGAGGCTCGACGGGCAGAGAATTTGGGGTTGACGGTCACCCATCCTTCGGAGCCACAGAGAGCTGCCGGGAGCGCTGTGAGTAGGGGCTCTCCGACGAGGAAGGACCGCACCAACCGGCAGTCATATGGGACTGTGAGTGCATTGACCCCACATAGTGAGACCTGCCCATGTTGTAGGCAGATTGGCCATGCTGTGGCCAATTGCAATAAGTTCGGGGAACTTAGGGTTCAGGGACGGCGCCGGATGGCCAAGCAGCGGAGCTGGTGTTTCCTGTGCCTCGGGCCACACATGGCTAGGTACTGCACGCGCACAAAAATGTGCGGATATTGTGGTGGGGCCCACAACAATCTGTTGTGCATGAACCGGTCCGGCCAACAGCCACCACAGGGCCGTACCCAGGGTGACACGGCATGGGGCCCTGAGAATTCGTTTGCGACTCGGAGCGCAACTCAGGGGCCAACGTCCCCACGTCCACAGGGCCGTACCCAGGGTGACACGGCATGGGGCCCTGAGAATTCGTTTGCGACTCGGAGCGCAACTCAGGGGCCAACGTCCCCACGTGCACAGGGCAGTACTAGGGTGCAGGGCCGCACTCAGGGTCATCACATGGGGGGCCCTGAGTTTTCGGTTGCGACTCAGCATCCGACCCAGCGGGACATTGGGTATGTTGAGCAGGCCGTAACGGGCGGGTGGCATGGGACACCTTCGAGCTATGCGGGTGCGGTTCGGACGCCGCCTCAGTTGTCGCCCCGCTCGTCGCCTCGTCCTCGTCGGTCACATGTGATGTCCCCCCCCGCTCATGGAGCGGCCACGATTGAATTCACGCCCACCCCCCTTTACGGGGAATCGTAGGTTGGGAATGGAACCGGCGCGTGGGCCATTTGTACAATGGGACCCGCTGGCGTATAGCTGCATACCTGATCGGTTACAGGCAGAGTGGGGCCCCGGGGGCCCTCGCTAGGAATTTGCGGCCCAACAATTTGTTGCCCCCCAACCGGAGACGGTGGTGTTACCGATCGCCTCTGTGCTTGTTTGGGATTTGGCGGGCAACCCAACATACGTTCGCGCCCTATTAGATTCTGGAGCTCAGGGCTGCATTGTATCGAATGATTTAGCAAAATGGTTGGGCCTCAATATAAATAATGTATCGCCGCCGAGGAAATTGGTCCCTGCTGGGGATTACAGGGCAACCCTTCACGGGTTTTGTGATGCCTCTGAACGAGGGTTTGCGGCAGCGGTTTATTTGCGAACCGTCACCTCCACCGGGGAGGTCGACGTGCATTTGGTTTTGGCAAAAAGCAAGGTAGCGCCTATTTGGACAAGGATGACAATTCCAAAACTGGAACTGTCCGGGGCTGCTCTTTTGACCAAACTTTTGAATCACACTCTAACAGTGTTGCGTGGGTCAGTGGTTTTGGAGGATACGGTGTACGCGTGGACGGACAGCCAGATTGTTTTGTGCTGGCTGAAGGCTTCGGTCCATAACTTAGAGGTTTTTGTTGCGAACCGGGTCTCCTAGATTGTGTCGTCTGAGGTCCCACTGACCTGGAGACATGTACCAGGAGAATTGAACCCGTCTGATTGTGCATCCAGGGGATGTCGGGCTCCTGAACTAGTTAGACACCATTTGTGGTGGGGACCACCCTGGCTTGCCAGGAGAGAATCGGACTGGCCCCACAGCCATGTAGTAGTATCTTCGGATCATGGCCCCAGAGCGGCCGTGCATGTTACCCAGAAGGCTGAGGACCCTGACGCCGGGTTTCTGCTGGACCGGTATAGCTCATGTGTGTTTGTTTGTTTATCCACCAAGGCGGTACATCTCGAGCTCGTTGCTGATCTCTCGACAGAGGCTTTCATTGCTTGTTTGGATAGGTTTGTTTCTCGAAGGGGACTTCCAACTTTGATCCGCTCTGATAACGGCACTAACTACGTCGGTGCGGAACGATACTTACGAGAGATAGTCAACTTTTTGTATGTAAATAAAGTGGATATTGGAACGGCCCTCTCCCGTCGGGGTATACAGTGGACCTTCAGCCCACCGAGTTGCCCCCACTGGGGTGGGATTTTTGAGGCCGTAGTTAAGTCAGCTAAGACGCACTTGGGGCGTATAGTAGGTCAGACCGCGCTGACTTTTGAGGAGCTCGCGACATTGTTTTGTAAGATCGAGGCCGTTCTCAATTCGCGACCGTTGTGTCCGCTCAGCTCGGATCCAAATGACCTGGAGGCTCTGACCCCAGGCCATTTCTTGATAGGACAGCCACTTAACGCGTTGCCCGAGCACCCCTTCGAGGGAGTGAAATTGTATCGGTTGTCAAGGTATCAGATGTTGCAGCAGTTTACTCAGAATTTCTGGAAGCGTTGGTCGCTCGAGTATCTGCATATCTTACAACAGCGCCTTAAGTGGACTGACAAAACCAGCCCCCCTAGTGTTGGTGACCTCGTTCTGGTTAAGGATGCTAACCTACCGCCACTACGTTGGCGCAGGGGGCGCATTGTTAACTTGTTCCCTGGCAAGGACGGGACCCCCCGGTCTGCAGAGGTTCTAGTAGGAGGCTCGGTTCTAAAACGAGCGGTAGCAACGTTGTCTCGGCTGCCCGTAGATTAGGGGACAGGTGGGTGCCTGTCCGGGCGGGTGATTGTTCGATTCCAAATCGATATTCGATCGATGGTTTCGGAACGGCCATTTTGAATTTGACGTTAGCTGCCAACCTAGCAGTTTTTGACAACTGACAGACAAAAAGCCCTCGCGATGTAACGCGTATTGGTATAGGGTATTGAAATTAAATCGTAAGCCATCTGGAATTGTATTCGGGTTCCCCTCAGGATTGTCTATATAGCTGAGTGTATTGTGGTTCCCCGAACCAGATAAAGTTCGCATTTACGTGGCCGATTGGTTTTTCCCACGTAACATAACCTGTGTTGGAACACTGTGCTCGTCGAAGCTGGCCTGCCAGCCATACCTGGTTGGCTGAAGAACCTGTCTACCAAGAAGAGCCTAGGGTGCACCCAGGCCTTGCAGAGAGACAGGAGTTTGACGGGAACGAAGCACAGACCAGGTCAGATAGATTCATAAGTATTAGCTCGGTGAATCGCCGACGTTCACACTTCTTGGCATCTGATAGCTACGCTACCTCGTAGCTATGGGCCCCTGCGAGGTCATTGGGTGCCGAGAGGCCTGAACAGATATAATGATAATATGGTAACTGCATTTATACGATTGAATTGAACTTATTATATTTGACATAATTATGGTAAATTTATTTGTAATAATTGAATTGTTTTGTATTTTCTAATTTTGTATATTTGTGTCGACTTGGCTTTGTTGTAATGGCACAAATAGATTATGTAAATAAATAAATAAATAAATAAATAAATAAATAAATAAATAAATAAATAAATAAATAAATAAATAAATGAGCCTCCGGGCTTATGCATACGATGGTTAGGTTAGGTCAGGTCAGGTTAGGTTTTTTTTTTTTATGAGTTCGCATATCTTCCACCTCGTGGGTGAGGTGCCCTTGGTTGGTTTAAATTTCTGGCGTCTCCTTACATTCATCAACAATTAAAATTCTATAGGTAAATAGTAATATAAATATTTTTTACATTTAGATATAAAATTATTATTATAATTTTACGGCCTCTTCTTATTTTTATACATTTTAATTTCTTAATATATATATATTGTTTTTTTTTTTTTTTTTTTTTTTTTTTTTTTTTCATAGTTACTATTTCTTGATTCAATGATCAAACATTTGAGGTATTTGGAGACGCCAGAATCATACCGGTGTAAGTGTTGAAGTGTGTAGGCTCCTACTGAAGAGAAACTCTTAGATTACAGAAGAATAGACGTTTTATTGGGCGGATACAGGAAGAATGAAAGTAAGAAGTGTAACAAAGCAAAAGCGCGGGAATGATCTTTCGTAAGCTAGCGGAGCGAGAAAAGCAATACGTGCGCATCGAGCTAGCGTATGAGAAGTCTACCGTGATAATGTGTTGGCGCGGGGGCTGCGCGGGCGCGGCGGGGTGCACGCGCATCGCGGAGTGGTCGCAAACTTTGTTTTGCCGTTGCGCTTGACCACAGTCGCATGTCGCACGGCATTTGATGTTGGCGTTGACGTGACGGAGACGCCACACACTCCCCTACCGAGACCGTTGCTACGGTCGATAGTAGTCTGGGAATTTGACTCGTCGTCCGCTTTTTGTTATTTTCCCGTAATCTGAGTTCTTGGGCATGTCAGGAACCGCTGCAGGTATAGCCACCGGGACGGCGGCGGCTGGAACAGTGACAGGTATAGGGGCCTCTTCGTCTTTGGTAATGAAAGCTGGTTTCAGACGGTCGATTGTGACGGTGACAGTTTTCCCGAGTATCTCGATTTGGTAAGTCTTGTCGCTGCGAGTGATGACCTTGTACGGGCCGCTGTATGGTTAGAGTGCCACCTAGTGGGTAGCGGTGGAAGGTTTGCCACATGGGAGCGTAGCCTGGCAGCAAAGTCAGCCACCTCAGCTGACGAGTTTGTGCTCTTTGTACTGAAGAATTCTCCTGGAAGGCGAAGAGATTCGCCATAGACTAGTTCTGGTGCGGTAGATTGTATATCTTGTTTCCATGCTGTTCGTATACCTAGCAGAACCATGGGGAGTGTTTCAGACCAATTTTAATTATTATTACACATTATCGCTGCCTTCAACTGCCTATGTAATCTCTTGATCATACCGTTTGTGGCAGGGTGGTAAGCAGTCGTGCTGTGGTGATTGATTCCCAAGAGATCTGCAACAGATTTAAATAATTTGGACTGAAATTGCTGTCCTCGATCAGTGGTCACATGTTCGCAGCATCCAAATCTGGCTATCCATTCCGATGTAAATGCCATTGCACAGGATTCGGCGGTGATGTCGGTTAATGGATACGCTTCTGGCCATCGCGTGAATCGGTCGATTGCAGTCAGGCAGTATCTGTAACCATGAGACACAGGTAAGGGACCGATTAAGTCGATATGTACATGTTGAAATCTTGACGACGGCGTGTGAATTTTTGATAATGGTGCGGAAGTATGTCGTGTGACCTTGCTTTGTTGACAGGGAATACACTCACGAGCCCATGATCTACAATCATTACGCACTCCTGGCCAAACGAATCGTTCAGTCACCAAAAGCACCGTTTCTGATGCTCCAGGATGGCTGAGGCTATGTAATGCGTCAAATACCTTTCTGCGGAAGTCCTTAGTGATGTACGGTCGCTGGTGTTGAGTCGACACGTCACAATAGATTTCAAGATTACTACCTGGTAGTCTGATTTTCTCGAGGTTCAGGCTGGTACCACTTTGTAGTAGAATCTTCAACTCGGTGTCTTCTTCTTGTGATCGAGCTAGAGCTGTGTTATCTATTGGCGAGACTACTTCTTCTATGCGCGACAGGGAGTCAGCGACAGTATTGTCTTTGCCGGGTATGTATTTGATGTCTGTACTGAATTGGGCTACAAAATCGAGGTACCTGTACTGACGTGGTGAGCAATTTTCCCGTGGAGTGCTGTACGCAAAAGTCAGCGGTTTGTGGTCCGTGTAGATCGTAAAATGTCTGGCCTCGTTCATGAAACGAAAGTGCTTTATAGATTCGTAGACGGCTAACAGTTCCCGGTCAGATGGATTGTACTTTTTCTGTGACGGGCTTAGTTTTCTTGAGAAAAACGCCAAGGGCTGCCACGCGTCTTTGATGCGTTGCTGCAGAACGCCTCCAATGCCTATGTCGGATGCGTCCGTGATGATAGCTAAATCTGCGTGCATATCAGGATGAGCTAAAAGTGTAGCATCAGAAATGGCTTTCTTACTCTCTTCGAAAGCTTCCAGCTGTACCGGAGACATTGTGATCGGGCGTGATCCTTTCATGCCTGGGCCAGAGAGAATGTCGTTGAGTGCTGCTTGTGCGATTGCTGCGTGAGGTAAGAATCGTCGGTAGAAATGTATCATACCTAGATATCTTCTGAGTTCCTTAACTGTCTTTGATCTACTACAACTACAACAGAACGCGGAATTGGTAGGCATTCTAATTGAGGACGAGGAGGATGAGACCAGCAAGGAGGATGACACCAGCATGAAGAATGAGCCCACATCACAAACTCTGGTCTTGACCCCCCTCAACGTGAGTGTTGCAACGCCCACTGCTGTCCCAACCAAGAAACAGCGTCGCCGTCGTCGCCGAGGAGGCACCTCACAGCTCATCAGCGCGAGCGCCGCGCCGCTAAGTGACGCGCGTGTCGCGCTGCCTGCTGAGTCGTGTGTCATGCTGCACGCTGCCGCGAGGGCCGCGCCGCTCGCCGTTACACGCGTTGCACCGCTCGCTACCGCGAATGCCGCGCCGCTCGCTGGCACGTGCATCGCACCGCACTCCAACACGAGTGTCCCGCCACTCACCTCAAATCGTGCTCAGAGAAGAACAATAGCAAACAAACAACTGTAGTTTATTCAGATAAGATAGGTGTAGATTTTGGTATGTTTTTGCATTATGGCCTTAAGCAACAAGTGACAAATAATTATTGTCCTAATAGTTCCTTTGAGGATATTATAAAAACGATAACTGTAGGGAATTTTGATGAACATACTACCATTGTTATTATGGTAGGAAACCACTCAAACATTAGTCGGAGTGCATTAGATAACGGTATAGATGTACTGCTTAATTTATATGATAAGACGAAGTGCAGGTTTATTCTATGTAACTTTCCTTATTGTTCTAATTTATCGGGGAAACAAAATAAAAGTGTACATAGAATGAACATGCATCTATACAATATAACGTGTCATCATAGTGATGCTATTTTATATTTCGACATGAATAATTTTATTCATAACTTTACTTTGACTCAGGATACTATGTACCTGTCTCATAAAACAAAAAAAAACGGTCAAGAGCGAGTCTAAATCGCGCACGAAGGGTTCCGTACCACCGTTCAATGGAAGCGATGGTGTGGAGTGAATAGTTTGGATTTTACAGAGCAAAATATTGTTTACAAAGTTATTGGTGAGGTTACTTTCACACTCCATGTACGTAACCAGGTGCATCCATAAGTTTGTATGTGGTATTGAAAGAATTGTTGTATGGGAGCCAACTTAAATATTTCTTTTATCCTGTTTTTTAAATTTCAACTCTCTAGCTAGCTAGGTTCTTGAGATACAGCCTGGTGACAGACGGACGGACGGACGGACGGACGGACAGCGAAGTCTTGTCCCGTTTGGAACCCTTCGGGTACGGAACCCTAAAAACGAGTAGCTACATTGTTAGCGTATAATATATGCGACACATTTGTAAATACTATAACGCAGTCGCCTTCAGTTTTAGTTAGTATTAGTACTAATAGTAGTGTTTTAAACTAGATAGTTCGACAAAAGAGGACCCCTCAAAACATAAGAAAATTTTACAAAATAAGCAAGGGTTTTCTGGCAATCAAATGAAAAAAACTAGAACAAAGGGTAAGCCCCACTTAAATATTTCCCATCAAAACATGCAGGGGCTACCTGGCAAAGAACTAGTATTAGAATTATTTCTTAATCATTCAGACACAGATGTTATTTGTATTACAGAACACTGGAGTATATGATGTCTTTTAACATAAATAATTACAAAATTGTCAGTTGTTACAATGTTGTTGAATGACTGCTGATAGAGGTAGTTCTTTAATTTTAGTAAAAAATTATATTAAGGTGAAACAACGCAAAGATATTCTTGCAATTACTGTAGAAAGACAAATAGAGGTATCTTGTATTGAGTTGGATAGCCATATTATCGTTTGTGTCTACAGACCTCCGAGAGATGAAAATGGCCATGGCAATTTTGAAATTTTCGAGAAAATTATGAAGGAAGCCCTCATTAAACTTTGTAATAGCAGAAAAAAGTTAATTATTTGTGGCGATTTTAATGTAGATTTGTTTGTAGATACAACATTGAAACAACCATTAATAACTCTGTTCAAATCATTTAATTTATGTCATATATTTTTTAGAGCCGACTAGAATTATACTTACCAGCCAAACTTGCTTAGATAACGTTTTTTGTGACTGTGCACAAGTAAAAATGTAATTAACTGCTTACCCTCCGATCACAGTGGTGAAACAGTTTCATTCCCAATTGCCAGTAAAAAAAAGACTGATCCATCACTTTATAGGCCTATTACATCCCACAGACTAGAGACGTGTATGAAAAAGTTAGATATAAATTTGCCAGTACCGGATTTGGATGAACAGAACCCAAACAAAATCTACTCAGACTTCTTCAACATTATTCAGACAGAATTCAATAAAGTTTTTAAATTAAAGAAAGTCAGTGACTACAACGGTAAATCTAAATTTAATGACTGGGCAACGTTTGGAATTCATTAAAGTAGAGTTATCTTATATGACCTTTATGAACCAAAAACCTATAACTTTGATCGAAAATTTCATGACTATGTTAAAAAATATTCCAAAACTTTCAAGTTGGTTTATAGAACTGCAAAAACTTTACACATTAATAGAAAAATTCAAAATTGAAATAATAGAATGAAAACTGTTTAGCAAATAATAAACCACAAAACTGGCAAAGTTATACCAAGGGACAATGATTTTTGCCTAAAGATAGATGTTGATGTTGTTAAATCCAGCGCTGATGTTGCTCGAGCTTTTGAAACATTCTTCACCAAATGTACCCTTACTCACAACAGACCGTCTAAATTCATCCCCATATGAAGCAGAGACTTTATTAAAAAATGACACTAGCGTCAGTAATGTATATTTAAAATTTCATCATGTATATCCCCAGGACATTGTCAAAACGTTTAAATTACTTAACTTAAAAAATACAGAAGACCTGTGGGGTATATCAGTCAAAGTCATTGGTTCAGTAATTTTAGTTATAGCCCCACACTTAGCTTATATATTCAATAAATGTGTTGACGATGGGGCTTTCCCAGACCTCATGAAACACAGTAAACTCATACCTCTGTTCAAGTCGGGAGATAAGGGTGATCCTTCATATTTCAGACCAATATCTGTTCTTCCAACACTAAGTAAAATATTTGAAAAGATTATACTCAATCAAATGCTCTCACACTACAACCGTACAAAACAACTCCAAGCCAAACAATATGGTTTCACTAGGGGTAAATCGACTACGGATGCAGGTATAACCCTTATATCTCATATTTATTCTGCATGGGAGGCCGCACAGGATGCTATCGGAGTTTTTTGCGACCTGTCGAAAGCGTTTGATTGTATTGATCATAATACGCTTATAATTAAATTAAATCATTACGGAGTTAGAAATAAATCGTTGGATCTACTAAGATCATACCTAAGCAATATAATTCCAAAGGCAGAAGTAAACGGCGTTAAAACTGATGGATCGGGTGAAAAAATTGGCGTTCCACAAGGTTCCATATTAGGCCCATTCTTATTCCTGGTATATATTAACGATCTGCCTTTCATGGTGGAGAAATTAACTGACATAGTGTTGTTTGCTGATGATACTTCAATGGTCTTCAAAATTGAAAGACAAAAAGGAGATTTTGATGATGGTAATGGTGTATTGTCTTAAACCTTGAATTGGTTCACAGTTAATAATTTATTGTTAAACACTGGTAAAACCAAGTGTATCAAATTCTCACTTCCAAATGTCAGGCAAGTTGAGACCAGTTTAGTGTTAGAAAACAGCACGTTAGAATTAGTAAATGATGCGAAGTTTCTTGGAATAACCATTGATAGCAAATTGCAGTGGAGACCCCTCATAGATAAATTTGCTGGTAAATTAAGTTCTGCGGCTTACGCTGTTAGGAACATCAGAAAAAGCTCGGATGTGGCTACATCTAGGCTAGTATATTTTAGTTACCTTCATAGTGTCATGTCCTATGGTATCTTGTTGTGGGGGAAAGCAGCGGATATTCAAAATATTTTCATCTTACAGAAAAGAGCTATTTGAGCAATTTATAATTTAAAACGAACAGACTCCTTAAGAGAGATTTTTAAAGAAATTGACATACTAACTGTAGCTAGTCAATTTTCAAAAAAAAGTTATTTTCGAAAATATAATGTATGTACGCAAGAACCTTACAACATTTACCAAACTTAGCGATAGCTGCAATGTTAACCTAAGAAATAATCACAGACATGTTAGAACGACTTTTTCGAAAAAGGGATATTACAATGTTCGAGATTACTTAAATGACAGGACTGTATGGGGTTAATCTAGCTCAACACAGACCTCACTGTTAATAATTTTTTAATTATTTATTATTGCCTGCTTATTAAATAACAAAAAAACATAATTGTATTAGTTAAGCACCTATTTTTAAAAGAGATTTAAAAATTAATCTGTGGGAATTTCTACGCCCTGCTTCTCCCACAGTGGTCCAATGTAGAGAAGAGGCAAAAAATGACGTTTGCTAAGTTTATGTAAATATCTACAGTAATAAAGTACTTTGACTTTGGTACTCCTGGATCGCTTTAACCTTCTCAGGCATGGACTTGATCCCTTCAAGTGAGACGTGGTAACCAAGAAATGTGACTTCAGCCTGGCCAAAATGACACTTTGAGGTGTTGACGAGAACTCCATAATCGCGTAGACGTTGTAAAAGCAGTTGCAGGTGGTCCAGGTGTTGGTCTTGAGACTTGGAAAATACTAATATGTCGTCCAGATATGCGTAACAAAAATCAAGACCTCTGAGAACTTCGTCCATAAACCTTTGGAATGTCTGCGCTGCATTCCTCAATCCGAAAGTCATTCAAAGTCAAAGTCAAAGTATTTTATTACTGTAGATATTTACTTACATATACTTAGCAAACGTCATTTTTTGCCCCTTCTCTACATTGGACCACTGTGGGAGAAGAAGGGCGTAGTAACTCCCACAGATTGATTTTTAGATCTCTTTTAAAAATAGGTTGTGCTTAACTAATACAAATATGAAAAATTTAATTGTTATGATTAATAAGCAGGAATAAATAATTACAAAACTATTCATAGCTAGGTCTGTGTTGAGCCAGATTAACCCCATACAGTCCTGTCATTTAAGTAATCTTGAACATTGTAATATCCCTTTTTCGAAAAAGTCGCTTTAACATGCTTTTTAAATTACTCAAATGGCAATTTCAAAATCTCCAGAGGTATCCTATTGTAGTAGAGAATGCACTGACCCTTGAAAGAATTGCTAACCTTCGCGGGTCTAAAACGGGGCGCACATAGTCTGTGATTATTTCTTAGGTTAACATTACAGCTATCGCTAAGTTTGGAAAATGTTGTAAGGTTCTTGCGTACATACATTATATTTTCGAAAATAAATTGACTAGCTACTGTTAGTATGTCATTTTCTTTAAAAAGCTCTCTTAAGGAGTCTGTTCGTTTTAAATTATAAATTGCTCGAATAGCTCTTTTCTGTAGAATAAAAATAGTTTGAATATCCGCTGCTATCCCCCACAACAAGATACTATAGGACATCACATCACACTATGAAAGTAACTAAATTATACTAGCCTAGATGTAGTCACATCCGTGCTTTGTCTGATGTTCCTAACAGCGTAAGCCGCAGAACTTAATTTACCAGTCAATTTATCTATGTGGGGCCCCCACTGCAATTTGCTATCAATGGTTATTCCAAGAAACTTCGTATCATTTACTAATTCTAACGTGCTGTTGTCTAACACTAAACTGGTCTCAACTTGCCTGACATTTGGAAGTGAGAATTTGATACACTTGGTTTTACCAGCGTTTAACAATAAATTATTAACTGTGAACCAATTCAAGGTTAAAGACAATACACCATTAACATCATCAAAATCTCCTTTTTGTCTTTCAATTTTGAAGACCATTGAAGTATCATCAGCAAACAAAACTATGTCAGTTAATTTCTCCACCATGAAAGGCAGATAATTAATATATACCAGGAATAAGAAACATTAACGACTGCTGCTGGGGTTTTCCGTCTTGTAGGTGCAGTTGCCGGAACATTTAAGCGCCTTCGCGCCGAAAACGTTGTGGTACCAACAGTACTTGTCGTTGTGATGACGAGAGCGGGACTGTGAGCGAGAGCGGGAGCGGCTTCGGAAATTACCTCTTTGGTTATTGCGGGATCGGCTATTTTGCTGTACCGTAAGCGCTGCTACTTGTCTTGTCAGTTCTGCCACTTGCCTGCATAAATTATCCTGCCATTATGTTGGACATGACGTCGTCGAGCCGTAGGACGTCATCGGTGAAAATGACGTCGCGGCCACAATAGGTGTTGTGGAAACGGCGACTTCGTGTATGCGATCTGCCAACGTTGCATGGTATTCGAGCGGTGTCTCGGCCTGTGAAGCGATTATTGTTTGTATGTTAGATGGTAATCTACTTGACCAGATAGTTTTTAGGAAGTCATCAGGTACAGTCGGCCCAGCCAAAGCTTGCAAGTGTCGTAAAAACTGTGACGGTTTGCGGTCACCGAGTTCTTCGTGGACTAGCAGTTGTTTAATTTTCTTTTCGTGTGATTCGGGCAGTCTACTAATAAGGCAGGTTTTAAACATCTCATATTTGTTCTCCGCTGGAGGTGCCTTGATTACATCTCGTACCTCAGCTACTTTAGCAAAGTCCATTTGCGAGATGGCATAGTAAAACTTTGTCGAATCGGTTTTAATATTAGAAATGGTAAACTGACCTTCAAGACGGGCAAACTATAATTCCGGATCCTCCTGCCAAAAAGGCGGTATTTTCACTCCAACACGAAACAAATTGCCCGATAGCTCACTCTCCGCACTTTGTTTTCCTCCACTTAATCCTGGCATCGTCACAGGAGCTGCAGAAGATTCGTCCTTTCCAGTTGGGTTCATCCTTTCGAATCTTGATATCCGTTACGTTACTGTGCATTCAAACTCGGAGGTCACCAGTGTAGGTGTTGAAGTGTGTAGGCTCTTACTGAAGAGAAACTCGTAGATTACAGAAGAACAGACGTTTTATTGGGCGGATAGATTACAGGAAAAATGAAAGTAAGAAGTGTAACAGAGCAAAACCGCGGGAATGATCTTTCGTAAGCTAGTGGAGCGAGAAAAGCAATACGTAAAGTAAAGTAAAGTAAAGTATTATTTATTTGCATGAATATAGGTTTACAACAGTTCTTACAGAGAATGCCACATAGAGTTTCTCTATATTCTGCCATGTAGACATACAAATTTTGTATCACATATGTAATTAAATAAATTAGCAAAATTTACATATTATTAACAATTATTATTTTAGTACAATATAGTTATATAACAAATGAATTATTATAGTTAATATTATTACATGTCGTAATCATTATTCAATATTCTATTTTAATGCATTGTCAATTTATCATCTAAGAACCCCTGCACACTATAGTAAGCCTTTTCGACCAGGAAATTTCTCAGTAAAGCCTGGTATGAGTGCAGTTGGTTAGCATCCCTAATTGATTTCGGTAACTTATTATAGAGCCTTGGCGCCATACCTAAAATACTCTTATCATAAAACGCAGTGGAGCGTAAAGGAGCACTTAATTTGACCTCTCTTTTACTATTCATTTTCTTAAATAATTGCCAGTTTGTCTTTACAAATAGAGCAGTCTCATATATATATATAATGATGGCAACGTTAATAATTTTAATCTTTTAAAATGAGGAATGCAGCTATCTGTTGGCTTTAGTTTACAGATTGACCTTATGCACCGTTTCTGTGCTTTTAGCGCCTTATTTTTGTCGGTAGAGTTCCCCCAGAATATAATCCCATATCTTAAAGTTGAGGCGACGAAGGCATGGTAGACTGTTAGTAAAGCCGATTGTCCAGTTACTTTTGAAAATATGTAGAGTGCATAAGAAAACTGACTTAAATTTTTACATAAATGATCTATTTGTGGTTTCCATGTCAAGTGTGAATCAATGTAAAGTCCTAAAAATTTTGTTATATTTGCTGTTTCGATTATCTTATTATTATAGTGTATGTCAAGATTATTATTCGTCGATTGATTGTAATTATTTTTAAATGTGGTGTGGTGGTGATTACGTTCTAGCCATCCAACAATGTTTTTTAGAGAATTATTAATGTCTGATTCATATGTGTTTTTGTCTTGACACTCAGCAATCATGGTACTGTCATCTGCAAACAATACCATTGGATGAGATACCGATGCAGGAAGATCATTGATATAAATAAGGAACAATAATGGTCCCAACACGCTACCCTGCGGCACTCCATATTGTACAATTATCGGGTCTGACAAGTACTGAATTTCTGTTTTCGTTTTAGGGTTGATTCTGGAGATCTGAGTTAACTGTACTCTGTTGCTCAAATAGCTTTTAACAAGTTCTAGCACATTACCCCGAACACCATAAGCATAAAGTTTATTTACCAGTATGGCGTGGTCAACGAAGTCGAATGCTTTAGTCATATCCATGTATAACGCGGACACAGAGATCTTTTTATCCACATGTGTTATCACCTGTACCAAAAAATCATATATAGCTAGGTCTATCGTTCTTCCCTTTCTAAACCCCTTCTGTTCTTCCACAAATAGTCCTTTTTTTTCGAAGTATTGATAAAGAGCATTGTTAAATACTTTTTCAAAAACTTTTGATAGGATGGGGATCAGCGCAACCGGTCTATAGCAACTCATGTCTTCTCGATCTTTCTTCTTAAACAGAGGTCGTATGACTGAAGTTTTGAGCTTTTCTGGAAATATGCCTTGCTGGATTGATAGGTTAATAATACTGCTCAAAACTGGTGCTATCAGATCCGCCACATATTTGATAACCTTTGGTGACAAGTTGTCATACCCAGTACTATTAGTGTTTTTTAGGTTCTTATTATTTTAAATACCTCGGTCGGAGTTGCTGGCATTAAAAATAATGAATTGGGATTAAAAGGCACGGATATGTTATTATTTGTGAGAGTATGATTCATGCGATGTTGTGTTATTTGATCGATGTAGAAATCATTAAATAATTGCGAAATTTCTTGCGGATCATTAAAAATTTGGCCATCAATTTTAATTTGTTTTATGTCATCTTTTGGTTTCGTCTTATTATTATTATAGCTGTTTATTATTTTCCATGTAGCCTTCGATTTATTATTTGATGTTTTAATTAAATACTCATTTTGAGATTTTTGTGTCAGTTTTATAATTGTTTTAAGTCTCTTTGAATAGTTTTTGTAAATCTGTTTATTTTGTTGGCTAGGATACTGTCTTGATTGCCATAATAACATTCTTTTCTTTTTTGAACATAATTGGATTCCTTTCGTCACCCACTTTGGTCGTTTATTGCTTTCATCCGAATCTTGATTTTTGGAAAACACAAATCATATAGAAGTTTAAACATTTGATGGAGCTAATTAAAAGCCTCATTGGCGTCGTTGCTGCTATACACTTCAGCAAAGCTAAGACTTGAAATGTGTTTCCTGAACTTATTTAAGTACTCAACGCTATAATCTTGCCTATAAATTGACCAATTTTGGAAGCTGCAAAGGTTTTGAACCGGGCATATAAGTATTTGTCCAGTATGGTCGGAAAGCGCAAATTCTACTATCTCAGCCTCACAGCCTTGTATATTATGGATAAAATT
This sequence comes from Argyresthia goedartella, assembly GCA_949825045.1. NCBI lineage: Eukaryota > Metazoa > Arthropoda > Insecta > Lepidoptera > Argyresthiidae > Argyresthia > Argyresthia goedartella. Next base: position 36,175,936 of record OX463821.1, read on the forward strand.
GTCTAAACATGTTCCACTAGTTAAACGTGTTGGTTCATTGAATGTGAGTTTAAGATTATAATTTGATAGCAGATTTTCAAATTCAACCACGAATCTGTTAGATTTAAGTCGGTCGATGTTAAAATCTCCACACAAAATAGTTTTTCTTTTATTTTGTGAAAGTTTTGATCGCAGTTTGTCCAGATTTGTAAAGATGGTCTCAAAAGTCTTTACATCGTACTTGGCTTTTCTGTAAACGCAAATAATATTTATATTGTGGTCAGTCAGAGTGATGCCACAGCATTCAACAGCATTGGTGATGTTACAGTTCGCTATATCAATTACATTATAGTTAAGTTTATTTTTAATAAGTACCGCCGCTCCACCACTTCGGGTGCTTCTGGCAGAATATGTAGCTAGCGTGTAGTTTTCAATATTCAGTGAGTATATATCGGTCTCGATCATGTTAAGCTCCGTTATTCCTAATACATCTACTGATACTCCGGTCGTTTTAAGCTCTTCTAAGTGTGCAGTTAACAAGTCCGATTTGTGAACAAGACCGTTGATATTTTGGTGAAATATATTAAGGCAGTTATGCACGAAAAAAAATATTATCAATTTTATTAATATTCGAATTATTATCTATATTATCATTGTCATTTAAATTATGTTCGTTTTCGTTACCATTATCTTTGTGATTGATTTCAACATAGTCCGTTTGGGTCTCTATATTAACTACTGCAGGCAATTTAGTAAGACGGTCAGTCTGGGTCTCTACATTTACAAGTACAGGCAATTCAGTACGACGCTCCATTTGGGATCCTTTGTAATCTGAAAGTTTCTGAGCATAGCCGATTCTAAGAATTTCTTGTAGTAATTGCCTGCACGTGTACTCATTGTTGTTGAGCTGAACATTTCCGAAATTATAATTTTCGTCCGTGTTCAAGAAAGTGGTGTTTACAAAACGTGAGCATAAGTGCCTAAAAGTTGTGTTAACCATGTTTTTGTTTAGATATTTGCTTCTAGCAGCTTTACAGATTATAACATTGTTTTTAAGATTACTAAGGTTACAGTACAATAAGGATTGTAATTTGAGTGGGTCCTTATTATTTGAGCCTCCAATCACAATAATAACATCATTTTTGCCATAATTTTGGCAAAGCGATGATGATCTCAGAACGTTATCCATGGTAGCATTAGGTTTAATAATAGACTCTACAGCAAAATTGGTACCCAAAAGTTCTTGAAGGATTATGGACATTCCCCTTCCTTGCTCATCACCTAAAATCATTACTCGACGTTTATTATGCGTTTGCTGCTGACATTTAGTGTCCTTGGTGTTGCTTGTATTGTCGATATATATTGATGCAAGGGTTTCATTTGCTTTGAACGCCAAATCTGTGTTCTTGGGAATTCAAAATTGTTGCTGTGAAAGTATGGCCTGTTTATTGGGGTTCATCTGTCCAACCACTCTGCTCGTAAATTCTCGTGTAGTCTTCCGAGGGAAGCCGATTTGTATCACATTTGGTGTGAGTTTGCGGTATTGTGGCGAGAAGAATATTGGTGCTGACGGTGCTGACTTATTTCTTGATGGCGATGATCCACAGAGACCTACTGCTTTACATAGATCTATTTTTCTATTATTCTCAGCTAATGTTTGTTTGAGACTTAATATCTCCATGCTTAAATGGTCAATCTCATTGTTTGCGGTATCAAGCTCTGAGCGAAGTCTCTTGTTATTATCTCGCAAGTCATTTAGCTCCTCATGATCCTTTACATTAGGTAGGCTTTGTGAAGACAGATTTAGGATTGAATCGTCACAGCTTTCCTGACGAATGGAACTGGGAATAATTCGCCGTGGCCTGCGTGTGATATTCTCTTCCCCCGTACATGGAGTTAAAGTATTACTGTTTACATTGATGGGTGATTTGGGCGACTGATCTGGGAAAGGTATATTTTGTCGCGCTGCCGCTGTACTCTGGCATACTGGACATACATAATTTATCTTCAGTCGTGATAGGTTTCCCATATAGTATGCCTTTGTCATGTTGAGATAATTATGGTGGTAGTGGTGGTGACATTTGATGCATGTCAGCAGCTCGGAGCCAAGGATAGTGTCGTTGCATATGTTGCAATGCATCTTGCTAATTAAATGTAAAGCCCTCAATATACAGCTAGCGACACCAAGTGGCGGGGTTGTTGAATAAGTTAGCTTTCTTGGTCCGATCGTTGGTCTTTTCAATTAGTGACTATCAATGATATCAATGGTAAGCCACCATCATGTGTAGGGATTCTCTCAAAGATGTCGCCACAATACGCTGCCACAAAGAAAAGAAGAAAAAGAAAAAGTGATGCCCGAGACTGGATTTGAACCCGAGATGCTTGTCGTACAGAAGACGTGTTAAACCACTGGGCTATCAAGTCTTGCTAAGCATGTGTTGAAAATCTCATATAGTTAACGAGGTGCCTGGGATACGTCGGTCGTTTGTGGGCTTTGTACTGACGCCAAATCGTCACAATATTTACATGTGTTAATATGACGAATATCCACTGAATTTCATTTCAATTGTACATAAAAGGTTTTATTCACTTCGCACCCCTGTCACGTCACTTTTATTGTTCTTTATTTAAGCTTTGTAGTAAGCGTCCTTTTTTACTTTTATCACTGGTTTAATCCTTTATTCACTTTCAGCACTGGTTTTCACAATAGATATCAAAGTGTCTATACTTTATTTATGCTGGCACATTAAAATTTGTTTGTCGCTGTGCTTAATTCTATTTTTAGATAATTAATTATTACGGAGATCCGTTTTAAGAAATGTTTACACTTCAACCTCGATTGTCGGCCTTCGTGCGCATCGAGCTAGCGTATGAGAAGTCTGTGGCGACGATGTGTTGGCGCGGGGGCTGCGTGGGCGCGGCGGAGTGCACGCGCATCGCGAACCAGGCCTCGCCGGGCGGAGTGGTCGCAAACTTTGTTTTGCCGTTGCGCTTGACCACAGTCGCATGTCGCACGGCATTTGATGTTGGCGTTGACGTGACGGAGACGCCACACCGGGTTGCCCTTAACACAATTAACTTAAACCTAAAATATTTACATTATTTACATTAAGTTATTTGCTTTAACTGAGGAGCATCTGTTTAATTTATACATAGGGCGCACTGTAAGTTTCCGGAACTGGCCACTTACATAAACAATATTTAAAAATTTATTGCAACATTTGAATATAGAACTCTTTGGCTGTAGAATGCAGTTTGTTTCATCTGACTGCCTTTTGTTTTTACCTTGTGGCGCCATTTAAAAAATTGTGTGTCTGCATCAACATGGATTTAACTCGGGAAAATTTTCGTAGTATGATTATCTACGATTTTAAGTGTAATTTGACAGCTCAACAGAGCATCGCTCGGCTTGAAACAGCTTTTGGCAATGAAGCACCATGCAAGACAACTGTTTATAGCTGGTTTGCAGAATTCAAGCGTGGTCGTATCAATCTCAGTGACGAATCTCGCGATGGTCGGCCGTCCACCGCTGTGACCAACAAAAACATCGATGCTGTGCGCCGTATGATTGAAACAGACAGGCATGTGACCTACCATGAAATTCGCGCATCCTTAGAAATAGGCATGAGTCAAATACAATTAATCCTACACAAACATTTGGGTGTGAGAAAGCTGTGCTCGCGGTGGATCCCACACAACTTGACCGAGGCTCAAAAAACGGACCGCGTCACTTGGTGCAGTGCCATGCTTACCAGATTCAACGAAGGTGCGTCAAATTTGGTGTGGGACATAGTAACAGGTGACGAAACATGGATTTATTGCTACGATCCCAAAACAAAGCAGCAATCGAGCGTATGGGTCTTTCAAGATGAGCCGAAAACAACCAAAGTGGCGCGCGTGAAAAGTGCATCTAAGCGGATGATTGCTTCTTTTTTTAATAAAACTGGACACGTGGCTACTGTTGCTTTAGAGAATCGTCGTACAGTGAATAGTGTCTGGTATACGACCATTTGTTTGCCGGAAGTTATTGACGAACTCCGTAAAAATAACCGTAAACGCCGTATCATCCTGCACCACGACAATGCTAGTTCTCACACGGCCAGACAGACAAACGACTTTTTGAAGGCAAAAAATGTAGAACTCATGAGTCATCCTGCATACAGTCCCGACTTGGCACCTTGTGACTTTTTTCTGTTCCCAAAAATTAAGAACCAATTACGCGGTCAACGATTTTCATCACCAGAAGAGGCTGTCGAGGAGTATGAAAAACACGTTTCAGAGGTCACCACAGAGGAGTGGCACAAAAGTTTTCAAAACTGGTTTCATCGAATGAAAAAGTGCATAGACGTCAAGGGAGATTATTTTGAAAAACAATAAATTAATTTTGTACCTTTAATAGTATTTTTTCATATTCATTCCGGAAACTTACAGTGCGCCCCACGTATATTACTATAATATAATAATATTAAAATGTATATAATACTATAATACATAGTCAGGTCATAAGTTCTGTCACACAATAAAAACTTTTGAATTTAGAACGCTGGCCACAAAAAAGTTTATTGAATTCGAATTTCGAATTTTTCATGAAAATAAAAATGTGTACTTTTTAGAATTTTCCTCATTTTTAAACATGGAGTGGACACTTAAAGAAGACCGTGTCGCAGTTATTGCGTTGCATCGTTGCGGTTACGCGCCAATTCAGATTTTCGACTTACTGAAAAATTTTAATATAACCAAAAGATTCGTTTATCGTACCATAAAACGATACAATGAAGACTCTAGTGTAGATGACAGGTCAAGAAGTGGTCGCCCTCGCTCTGTTAGGACTCCAGCAGTGATAAAAGCTGTGAAGGCGCGAATTCAAAGAAATCCCATACGTAAGCAGAAACTGTTGGCCCTTCAGTTGGGGTTAAGCAGGACCACGGTGAAAAGGGTGTTAAATGAAGACTTAGGGCTTAGGGCATATCGAAGAAAAACAGGACATCGTTTGGACGCTCGTTTAATGGACCTGAGACTAAAGAGATGCCGCGCTTTGTTGAAGCGGTACGCGGGAAAAAAGCATCGGGAAATTCTTTTTTCGGATAAAAAAATTTTCACCGTGGAAGAGAGCTACAACAAACAAAATGATAAGGTGTACGCACTGTTACAACCCTTATTAAAATGTAGATAAAGCTTAATAGAGCATAATCTCCACATGGCTGTATTTTTCCGTGTGAATTACTGTTGATCATCATTTTTAGACTTCGTCGTTTCTAACTCTTTTGTATTTTAGTCAGTTAGATTGAGTCACTCGCGGGAAGCGGTAAAGCATTCTGCTACCTCAAAATTGGGAAGTTATAGAGTTGTGTAATTCTCTCTGAGATCAATAAATATTAGTGTTAGTGACTTTGTGGTTTTTTTTTAAAAAGACAAACGACCCAGGCCACCTAACAACTGGTGTCAGAAGTGGGATGACAGGAAGGTCTTATTTACTGAGACTCTGTCATCCGAATCCGTGGCCACGTTTCGTCAAATTGATCGACAGTAAGACTCGACCCCAGGTCGAGCCTGCATCAGCCACATCCTAGCACCTAGTGATCCGACGGTTAGTCTCCGCTCCGTAGCGTGAGCCCGCGATCTTCACACACGAACTGCTTCACCAACCTGGTCGACGGTCAGCCTCAGCATCAGCTCGAGCCCGCACCATTACTCATCTGTAGATGATGACACAGATCTAACTCAACCACCATCATCCAAGGAAACATTTTCCCACGGCAGTCTTCATACAAACTCTGTTTTGTGGAAAATTCCACACCGTCAACTGCAACTGCACGTTATCTGCTGGCGATAGTAACAGGAGCGTTGCAAAGCCTGCAATTCATTGGATACCCTTGGGCGCCTTGCATTAGCGCCTACTTTCCTGCGCGCCACCTGCCTGCACACATACTACCTGCGCGTGACACTACCGTGAGAATGAAACTCGAGATCTTCATCACCGTGTTCTTGTGAGTTATAATTCAAAGATAAAATTAAGTGTTTCAGTGATATTTCTACAAGGTTTTACTATATTTTTATGCTATTTTACATTTTATAATTTTCACTTGTGTGTGATTTTTAATTATATACTACACTTGTCTAACATATCACAGTTCGATTAATGTCGAAATTTAAATCTGAAACCGAAGACGTCAGTCTAATATCAGAAGATAGCGAATCTTCAGCAGCCGAAACCGCTGAATCTTCTAACTCAACACCTGAAAAACCCTCTAAAACCAAAATGTCTGTCACTCTTGGTGTTCTCACTAAATTCATCAAAAGCTATAATGGTGACAAGGAGTCACTCCCTGCTTTCTTAACAAACTGTGACAATGCCATGTCCCTAGCTACCCCCGAGCAACAAAACGTGCTCTGCAAATATATACTCTCTCAACTAGAGGGTAAGGCACAAGTAGCCTGTAGCTTAAAAAGCTTCACAAAATGGGAGGATATAAAAGCCTTTCTCAAATCAACTTTTGAGGAAAAAAAACACGCAACACATCTTTTGGTTGACTTGCAAAATTGCAGACAACTCTTTTCAGAAGATGTCACCAAATATTCATTGCGTATTGAGTGTATACTAACTAGAATACAATCCGACATTCACTACAATTGCAAAGATTCCAAAGAACTTCTTGGCCGTATAGCAGCCATGGAAGATCTCGCGCTCAATACCTTCATGTTAGGCCTAAGTGGCTCAATTTCTAATATTGTGCGATGCAGAAACCCCTCAAGTTTAAATGAAGCGGTACAGCACGCTATTGAAGAGGAAAAACTGTACAACTTAAAACAACAGTCAACATCCTCACATCGCTCTCAAAAACAGTGCTCTACATGCAATAAATTAGGGCACACATCCTCTGAGTGTTATAAAAATAAAAAGCCTCACTCACATAACACACAAAGGTCCTTTAACGTAAATTCTGCCCAAACCCAAGGTACATCTCAAGGTTCAACTAATGCAAATGTCAAGCAGTGTAAATACTGTAAGAACCTTGGTCATACCCTTCAGGAGTGCCGTAAACTCAAATACAAAAATCGGCAAAATAATAGCCAAGGTCAAATACCAAACTCTAACTCAACTCATGCAAACGTGCATGTAACGCGTGAGGACCAAGACCTTGATTTAAACAGCGAATGATTTCGGATCAGTGCCTGCCGAAATCGTGTTTTAAAAACGGTACAAATAAGCCCTCTGATTTTGACTCAATCCTTACTAAGTCCCAAAACATAAATTCACCTCGGGCAACGTTCCCGAGTCACACACCTCGTAAAAATTCGAATTCATCTCAGCATCCACTGAGTTCACTGAGTTCACTGAGTTCATCTCTGCCTAAAGGCAAAAGTTTTGCTAAGTCCACACCTCACGTGCCACAATGCGAGAGCACGTCGAGTCACACATCTCGGAAAAATCCGAGTTCATCTCAGCCTACACTGGGTCCCCTAAATTCTCTGAGTTCTAAAGAAAAATCACTGAGTCCACCTCTGTCTAAAGACAAGAGTTTTCCTAAATCTACACCTCACGTGCCACGATGCGAAAACACGTCGAGTCATGTTATTTTAAATCAAAACTCACCTCGAGAAAATTCGATTACTACTAATTTTACTAAGTCAAAAAATACATCTCGTAACAAGTCGTATTCTACCACTTCTATATCACGGCAAAATAAACAAAGGTCACTGAACCCTTCTACTAACTGCACTGAATTAAATCATACTACCGACTCTATTCCAATCTTTGAGACCTATACCAAAAAGGTGTCTCTACCACACATTTATTTACAAACTAGCCATTCTACGGAACCACTGTGTTTCCTCGTAGATACAGGCGCGAGCATCAGTATTGTCAAAAACTCAAGTCTCAGAGAAACTCCACACCTTTCACACGAAATTGTAAGACTCAAAGGCATAAGTAACACTGAATCTTTAATAAAAACATTAGGAACCTTTCAGATGGTAATTAACATACCCCAAGAATCATTGAATTACAAATTTCATGTTACAAGCGATGACGTCAGTTTGGAATACTATGACGGAATCATCGGCAGTGATTTCTTTAGTCATTTTTAAGTAAAAATTGACTACCACTTAAAAACTTTGCTAATTAAAGGTCAATCCCTACCTATTGTTTATAATCAGCCAACCTACATTATCCCGGCCCGCTCTGAGGCCGTTATCGAATGCGCAGTATCAAATTACTCGCCCGAGCTTTATCAAAATAATGAAGCCCTTATTCTAGATCATGTCTTATGCAATGGTGTTTATGTTGCTAATTGCATCGTCTCAATTAAATCTAATGCAAAAGTTAATGTCTCTGTTTTAAACACCACTGACTCAAGTATAGAAGTCAAAGACTATTATGTAAAACTAACACCATTCGAACAGAAGTTCCTTACTGAGTCTTGTCACAAAATAAATTCGATAAATACTTCTGAATCGGATCGATTAAATAGAGTGCTAAGTCAAATCCGCTGTTCTCATCTCAATGACGAAGAGAAAAGGTCACTATTCGAATGCTGTTCCCAGTACCCTGACATTTTCCATCTCGAAGGTGACCCTCTGTCTTTCACTCATGCTATCGAGCATTCTATTAATTCCGGTAATGCACCGCCTATTCACGTCAAATCATATCGCTTCCCTGAGTGTCATAAAGAGGAAGTCGACACTCAAGTCCAGAAAATGCTCGACCAAAATATAATCCGTCCCTCTGTTTCACCATGGAGTGCCCCTGTGTGGGTTGTCCCAAAGAAAATGGACGCTTCAGGCAAAAAGAAGTGGAGAATCGTCATCGATTACCGTCGCTTAAACGACGTCACTGTTTCAGAAAGCTATCCACTGCCTCTAATCACCGACATTCTTGACCAATTAGGACATTCCAAGTACTTCAGTACTTTGGATCTCGCAAGCGGATTTCACCAAATTAAAATGGGCTCAGTTGACGCCCCAAAAACTGGATTTACCGTGTCTACCAACTCTAGTAGCTCTGGCCACTACGAGTTTGTCAGAATGCCTTTCGGGTTGAAAAATGCCCCCGCTACTTTCCAACGCCTTATGAATACGGCGCTTTCAGGGCTTCAAGGTCTCCACTGCTATGTTTATTTAGACGACTGTATCATATACTCTCATGACCTTGACTCCCACATGACCAAGCTAAAGCTAGTCTTCGACCGACTGCGTGAATTCAACTTGAAACTGCAGCCGGACAAGTGTGAATTCTTACGCCGCGAAGTCGCATATTTAGGACACATCATAACGGACAAAGGCGTGTCTCCGAATCCTGAAAAAGTTAAATCCGTGACCAATTTTCCCACTCCGACTAACGTAAAACAAATCAAGTCCTTCCCAGGCCTAGTCGGATATTACAGACGATTTATTGAGAATTTTTCTAAGTTAACAAAACCACTGACTTCACTGCTTAAAAAGGATGTCCCATTTGATTGGACTCCAGAACAACAAAATGCTTTCCAAATTCTCAAGGAGAAACTCACCACAGCCCCACTGCTTCAATACCCTGATTTTTCAGCTCCGTTTGTGATAACTTCGGATGCTAGTAACTATGCTGTCGGTGCAGTTCTCTCCCAAGGCGACATAGGTAAAGACCAGCCTATTGCCTACGCCTCGCGTACATTAAATAAGCCAGAAGGCAATTATTCAACTACCGAGAAGGAACTTCTCGCGATCATATTCGCAGTCAAAACTTTCCGTCCCTATATATTTGGTCGGAAATTCAAAATTGTCACAGACCATCGTCCCTTGGTATGGCTGTTCAACGTAAAGGATCCCGGTAGTAGACTCATTCGTTGGCGCCTTAAGCTTGAAGAGTACGACTACGAAATAGTGTACAAACAAGGTCGTCTCAACTCTAATGCTGACGCGTTATCACGCTGTCCCGTCAACGCAATTCATGCTGATTCCCTGTTAAATTCAACTTACGAAAAGTATTTCAAGGAACAGTTTACAAACAAACTTCCAGATTCCAACACTGTTATTGAGGAGCACACGGAGGCTCTACAGCTGACTAAATTAAAATCAATAACATGTCCCGTCTCATTAGATCTCGACTACTCTTTGCCTCACTGCGAAGAGATATTGTCGCAACTCGACAATTCCGCTGACTTGTTCAATTCTGAGCGAGAACCTTTTACTGTTCAGAGCTTAAATAGTAACAATAAAATATATTACTTTCCATACACTAAGGTTCATCACTATGAAGAGACGAAGTACAAGGACATTTACAACTTGTTGATAAAACTTAGAGATCTTATTCTGAAAGATCACCCTGAAACCACTGATCTCGCAACATCCGACTTTACAGACCCATTTTCCAAAATTTCATATACGAAAATCTATAATATGATTTCCCAAGTCTTTAATAACACTAACATCAAAATTCATATCTACAAAAATCAACTGATCTACCCGACTCCTGTCGAGGTCCCGAAAATATTGAAGGAAAACCACGACTCTACTATCGCTGGTCACCCAGGATCAAAGCGGATGTACAATAGAATAAAAGCTGCCTATTACTGGAAAGGCATGCGTTCTGATATTGAGGATTATGTTAAGAAGTGTAAACTTTGCCAGGTCAATAAACCTTTACGAAAATCAAATAAAGCCCCAATGGAGATTACGTCAACCTCTACGAGACCATTTGAACGATTGGCTCTCGATATAGTTGGTCCCCTACCCGACGCGGGTTTCCAAAACTTTAGATTCATCTTAACATTACAGGATGATTTAACTAAATTTTCAAGCGCATACCCCATGGTCACTGCGACAAGTGACGAGATAGCTAGAAATCTCGTACATTTTATGTCTCTTTTTGGATTTCCCAAAACAATACTCACTGATTTAGGTACTTGTTTTACCTCAGAATTGTTCAAACAGCTTACCGAAATCCTGAAAATCAAGTCTCTATTTACTACTCCTTACCACCCACAGACCAACGGAGCACTAGAACGTTCACATGCTACACTGAAGGAATACCTGAAATCCTTCGTCAACGAAAACCAAAACGACTGGCACTGTTATCTGTTTACTGCCATATTGGCATACAATACTACCCCTCATTGTACCACTGAGTTTACCCCATACGAACTTCTTTATGGTTACAAGCCTATTATTCCAAATTCCTTATATGAGACCTCCAGTAATACTACCTATAACGAGTACATTCGCGCATTGCAATACAGAATGCGTTTTAGCCGCGAAAAGGCTATCGAAAAGATTAGAGCCAGTAAAGAAAGCTCAAAGCAATATTATGACTCAAACTCTCGTGACGTCACATATAAAACAGGTGATATGGTTTATTTAAAGCAACACCATAGGCTTAGGAAAGCGCTTTCACCAATATGGAAAGGCCCTTTTAAAATTATAAAAGTGCATAACAAGCACAATGTAACTCTTCAAGTCGGCCGTAAACATATAAAACACCACACAAACGAAATTAAGCCTGCTAAATCTTAACCTATTCCACTCTATTTATTTCCAGAGCCCTGCTCTATGGATGCTACGCTGAGTCTAAAGTTACTCCGATAGTACATAGTCCCGGAATTTATTTTGAACCTATTACAACGGTTCACTTTCATAACGATTACTGGAAGGTAATCACGCACATTGATCTTATAACCCTAGAGCCCTATCTTCAAAATGTAGAACACTTATTACAAAAGACTCAAGATATTTGTAATAAAATACAATCATCCGACCTCATCCAATGTAAGGATGTCTCCAGCCCAATTGAAGTCTTAGTTGAGTCTAATTTTATCAAATTGCAATCACTATCTCATATTATCTCTACTCAAACCCCAACGAAGGTCAAACGATCTTTAGAATTCGGCGGAGAGATTCTAAAGTTTTTCTTCGGCACATTAGACGCGGACGACGCCCGGAAATATGATGCCGCTATCGAATCTTGCAAAAAAAGCGAGAACGAACTGTTTTATTTGATGAAAGACAACATTCATATTGTTAAATCGACAATTAATAATTTTAACTCTACGATTTATAAACTCAATCAGAATGAAATTAAACTGAATGCCCAAATTAATAATATGAATGAAATCTTATCTCAAATCACGAAAACAGATAATGTGTTATATTCTATGTCTAGGATAAATAGCTTACTTAATATAATCGAAAGTTCCCTACTTTCTCTTTCTAATTTGATTGATACCACGTTAAATGCTATCCTATTTTCTAAGGTTAATATACTACACCCTAGTGTGATAAGTCCCTCAAAACTGTTTGCTGAGCTATCAAAGCACAGCAACCACATAAACAAAAGACTAGACTTTCCTGTTGAACTAAATATAAACAACATTCATCCACTAATTGACGTGTCGGAACTTAACTGTTACTATTATAACAAAAGGATAGTTTTTGTTATGCAGATTCCACTAATAACTTCCGATAGGTTCACAGTTTATAAAAATATACCTCTGCCTACCCCGCATGATGACTCACATGTCAGAACTTTCGCGCTCATTCAGCCTTCCGATAATTACATTGCTCTAAGTGATGACAGATTGCACTATGCTATGTTGGCAGTATAGATAAGTGTAAGAAAATTAATTATAACTACTCCATTTGTAAACTTGTCTCAATATTTTCAAGTAATGGTAATCCGAATTGTGAATCAAAACTCCTCACGGAGGTGACAATGTCCTTGCCTCCTCAATGTAATGCTAAACTGTTATTTGGACAAATAAGCATATGGCAAAAGCTTCAAAATAACAAATGGATATATGTACAGTCAAACCCTACTAAACTTACTATGAAATGTGATGATAATATTGTTGATTATTCCATAGTTGGTACCGGTATTGTAAAACTAACCGAAAATTGTATCGGTTTTTCAAAAACTATTCAGCTGATTCCAACTAGTTTTTACTCTTTCGTAATGAAGTCTCCATTGGATATTACTTTTGATATCACATTAGACGACTGTTGTAAGAAAGAAGTTTTTAACCAGACTCTACCTCATTTATCGCCAATTAATTTGAGCAAAATAAGTTTAGAGTCCTTGAAATATGCTACACATAAACTGGATAATTTAGAAGATGAATTAAGTAAGTTACAATCAGAATCCCACTTTGTTAAATACAGTAGATACTATTCAGGTTTCACTTATGTTTTAACTATTATAATATCTCTGTTTGTTTTGTATAAACTCTATAAATGTTACAGAAATCGAATTGGCAATCGTAACTCTAGATGTTGTATACAAATATTCAATCAATGCAACAATAAGAAGCTGGTCAAACATCAAGCTAAAATGTCTAACTCTATTGAAATGTCAGATGTTTCTACTTCAGATGAAGAAAAAAAATCTGTAAAATCTCTGCCAGCCCCACATACTAGTTATAAGTCTTATGATAAACTTCATGGAATCGAGGTTCCTCATCCTTCTAGACGTAATCTTAACTTTTAAGTGAATTCTGATAATACGTTTTGTACTTTTGTGTTAACTGTAAGTTTTGTAAGACTTCCTAAATTTGAGTTTTCTATTTTCAACAAACTTTAGTTTAGAACTTCGCTTCATTTTTAAAGGGATGAAGCTCCGTCAAAATGGGGGAGCTGTTACAACCCTTATTAAAATGTAGATAAAGCTTAATAGAGCATAATCTCCACATGGCTGTATTTTTCCGTGTGAATTACTGTTGATCATCATTTTTAGACTTCGTCGTTTCTAACTCTTTTGTATTTTAGTCAGTTAGATTGAGTCACTCGCGGGAAGCGGTAAAGCATTCTGCTACCTCAAAATTGGGAAGTTATAGAGTTGTGTAATTCTCTCTGAGATCAATAAATATTAGTGTTAGTGACTTTGTGGTTTTTTTTTTAAAAAACAAACGACCCAGGCCGCCTAACAGCACACAGCAGTGAAGAAGCGAGCAACCGTATTCCGCGTGCCCAACGAGGTCATTTTCCATCCTCGCTCATGGTTTGGTTGGGAGTCTCTTTTTGGGGCTTAACTGAGGTACATTTTTGTGAGAAAGGCGTAAAAACGAATGCAGTTGTGTATCAAAATACAGTCCTCAAGAACCTTGTGGAACCTGTTTCTCATACCATGTTTAATAACAGGCACTGGGTATTCCAACAAGATTCTGCGCCAGCTCATAGAGCGAAAAGCACACAAGACTGGCTGGCGGCGCGTGAAATCGACTAGGCAGGTCCCGCTCCTGTCTTTGAGCAGCACGTCATCGGGCTTTTGCGCTGTTTTGCGAAGGACCAGATATATACCATCCCAGAGGCTCTCGCGGTCTTGGGCGGCACAGAAGGACTTCCAGCTAGACATCATCGCTTCTTTGACCGCCCTGCCGTATCTTTCACGAGCCTCTAGGTACTGGAGGTGTGCTCTACGACGTGTGCTCTTCGGTGAGGAGCGGCGTTTCTAATATTACCCCTTTTTCGACTCACTTCAATTTTGAGTGAGTCTAGCTCGGCCGTCCACCATGGGAACTTCCATCCCTTTGCTGGAGAAATTTTTGGTATCGACGCCACGCATGCCTTGGTAATGCTAAGTTCGAGTTTATCAACCAGGTTTCCAACCTCCTCTGCAGTTTGACATTCCGCGATGGAGGATGCAGAGATAAAATGTTCCGACAGTGCACTCGCAAGGACCTCACCAAAGTGCCCCCAATCTCCTTTCTTTGTGTTATACAGGCGGGTGCGCACAGACTTTGGAGGATCCGGCGCATGCCCCAGGAACAGACCGAACGTCACCGCGTTGTGGTCGGAAGAGGTCCAACCATGTTCCACCTCCCAGTTGACTATTTTGATGACTAGGGATGGACTGCATACGGTGACTTCCACTCTGCTCCTGCACCACCGACCGTCGCGAAGGACTTCGAAAGTTGGTATGTCGCCAATGTTGAGCACGTGGAAGTTCATATCATCGAAGAAGGAGCCACAAGCCTCTCCTCGGGCATTTTCTGTCACATTGCCCCACCATTAAATTCCCCTCCGACAATGACATCCCTCGTGCCCAGCATTTTCGGAAGGGGAAGCTTCGGTCTTTTGTCCCCTGTTGCTTATTTCCACAAAGTGGCTGATTACCAAGTTTGTTTTGCCACAGCCGGGAACTCCGTTGACCCATGTGATTTCTGATACCTTCAAGGAATCGAAGGTGTCTCCGTTTTCAGGTCCTGTTGCACAAGCACACCGCTCGATGCTCCATGTGCAGCTCGACAATTTCCACACCCAAGCGCACACGGGGCATGGCGGGTTCCTTCAGTACCTACACAGGTTCAATCTGAAGGACAGTCCCACATGCCCCTGTGGTGATGCGGATGAGGACCCGCTGCACATTTTCATAGAGTGTCCGTTGTATGGGAGGAGAAGGCTCGAGGCCGAGATGGTCATGGGCGGCCAAATAACTAAGTCGAACCTTCCAAACCTCCTACAGGACAAAACAACGCACCCAGTTCTGGCGGCATTCATGAGAGAGATCGTGCGGTTGTGCAATATTAGGAATAAATAGGCTCTATCCGGGCACCGATTCAATTATTTTGACATTTGACTATTTATTTTATTGATATGATTTTTAAATTTCTTAAATTAAAAAAATTGTTTATTCCCATAAGAAACACATAGTACACTTGGAGAATTTCACATCTTAAACTTAATTATTTCTTAAATTGACAACATTTAATATGATTTAATTATTGTAGGACATTTAATACATAGTCAGGTCATAAGTTCTGTCACATGTGCAATATGAAATAATTTAGACATGTTTATTATTTATGTAAACATTTATATAGCAAAATGAACTTAATAAAACATAGATTCCTATGGTAATAAAATTTATTCAAAATGACCCCCGCGATTTTGAATACAGGCCTTTATTCTGCGCGGCCAGTCGTCTATCGCAGCACGAACGAGGTCCATGTCAATATCGGCGGCTGCCTTAATCAAGGATGCCTTGAGTGACTCCAAATCAGGATGAGGCTTTGAGCAGGCCTTTTCCTCCAAGTGTTGCCATATCTTGTAATCTAACGGACTCAAATCTGGACTGGAGGAGGGCCAGTCTTCGTGCCGGATGAAGTCGATTTCACGCGCCGCCAGCCAGTCTTGTGTGCTTTTCGCTCTATGAGCTGGCGCAGAATCTTGTTGGAATACCCAGTGCCTGTTATTAAACATGGTATGAGAAACAGGTTCCACAAGGTTCTTGAGGACTGGTTAGGTTAGGTTAGATTAGGTTAGGTTAGGTTAGGTTAGGTTAGGTTAGATTAGGTTAGGTTAGGTTAGGTTAGGTTAGGTTAGGTTAGGTTAGGTTAGGTTAGGTTAGGTTAGGTTAGGTTAGGTTAGGTTAGGTTAGGTTAGGTTAGGTTAGGTTAGGTTAGGTTAGGTTAGGTTAGGTTAGGTTAGGTTAGGTTAGGTTAGGTTAGGTTAGGTTAGGTTAGGTTAGGTTAGGTTAGGTTAGGTTAGGTTAGGTTAGGTTAGGTTAGGTTAGGTTAGGTTAGGTTAGGTTAGGTTAGGTTAGGTTAGGTTAGGTTAGGTTAGGTTAGGTTAGGTTAGGTTAGGTTTTTTTTTTTTTTTTTTTTTTTTTCTTCAATGAACATACCGGGAAAATCCATCATGGACGTCTGGGAAGGGGAACCCAGACAGTGCCGGACTCCTACCGGCTAAAAACCCGATTTGTCCAGACAGTGTTTTTCCTCCGACAAAATTACTCGGAGATATTATAAATTATGTTTTCTTTTGTCTTCTTCATCCAATTTCTTCCGTCATGTGAGACGTGCTCACGCTTTGTTACGTCTTGTATCTTCATAGCATAAAACAGAACAAAATAAAGGAGAAATGTTTATTAACTAATTACTAAGAATTTTGTTAACTAATTACCATGACAACCACATCACATTTTTTTTTTTTTTATTTTTTTTATTTTTTTTTTAATACTTTTATATTTATTTAAAATATTCGGTTCTTTGATAGGTATTTTTTTTTTTTTTTTTATATTTCTTTTTTATTTCGTAATTTACATATACTTACTTTATATATAAATATTATATAATATACAATTATATAATTTTATATACAATTTTCTTACATTTACATTCTTATTACTATTTTGCTTATATATATATATATATATATATATTTGTTGCTTATATGTTTCGAAACATGATTATTATGTTCCAAGAACATATGGCTTCCTACCTATATTTTTGCTACCATTTCTTTTTCCTGCTTGCTGAACAATTCTTTCCATAAAATCTACAAATCGATCTTTAATTTTGCAAGTTAAGAATTCCGGCAGATTGTCTTTATTCAGCTTTAGGTCCGTTTCGATTTCTAGGTTCAATCTGTCGGCTCCATATTTAGGACACTCTAATAAGAGATGCGTGATTGTTTCATCCACCGCCGGATCACAGATGCAGGCGGGGCTATCCTTGCATTTAAACCTGTGGAGATAGAACGCAAAACCGCCATGACCCGTTAGCGCCTGCACAAGAAGAGGGTTCAGTTGTATATTTCTGATCACTTTATAGGCTACCACGGCATTTGGGAGAAAGTCCTTAGTTACGGAAGCAGTCTCTCCAGTAACGTAGCGGTTGTTCCATTCGACCAGGGTCTCGTGGCGAATCTGTCTCTTAACAAACGACACTGGGCAAAGACCATAATCAGGTGCCGTCTTCCTTTGCAGTGCGGCTTCTTTGGCCAGCAAGTCGGCGCGCTCGTTTCCCTCCACTCCGACATGTGCTCTTATCCAGAATAACCTGATTTTTTTATTCTGGTAATAAAGCTGCCTGATATTGCTCCTTATTTCGACAGCCAACGGGTGTGAGGAGTCCGGATTCTGAAGTAATTCCAGCGAGGATCTAGAGTCACTGAAGATATTTGCTTCGATATCTCTTTCCCTTAACAAAAGTTTCGTGGCCTGTAGCAGAGCGAACATCTCTGCCTGAAACACAGTGCAGAAAGGCTCCAGCCTGAACTTCCTGCTTTTCCGTTCCGTACCGTCCCGCCAGAAAGACAGTGCAGCCCCGACCCTGCCTTCAATTTTGCTTCCGTCAGTAAATACTTGTAAGCCCTGGATATTGTGTTTGGCTAGGGTCTGCAACTGCATATCTTCCAAGCAGGCGAATTCGACACTGAAGTTCTCAGCAGGATGAGGAGCTAGCGTGTAGTGCACCCTGCTCTCCAAGTCCCTCCCCCCTATAACTGCCAAAGGCTTGCCACGCTTTGCTTCGTACAGCTTCGCCGCTTCGCGCACCCGCATGTCAAGGGGTAGCAGGCCGGAGAGCGCCAGAGCAGCACTTAGTGACACTGTCCTATGAGCTTTCACTATTTTTTGTGCAAAACCTCTCTGCACTGAGTTTAGTTGTTTTTGCACGGATATTCTCTCCGTCACCGGTGCCCAAGCGCTGGAGGCATACATAATAATAGGCTCTACCACTGCGACGTATATCGTTCTGATAATCTCCGGATTTAGGCCCCATGAGATTTTGGCAGCCCGACATAGCTGCTTGTAAATGTTCGTAGCCTTAACACAGACATGGTTCACGTGTTTTTTGAAATTTAACTTATTGTCTATGATTAAACCTAGCAGCTTTATTTCTTCTTTCATAGCGATCTCAACCTCGCCCATGTGGATGCACGGGGTGGTGAATTTCAGCTTATTTGTTATCACCATAGCGTGGGTCTTGTGTGCTGCGAACTTCAGTTTGTTCGTTCTACCCCATGCCACCACACGAGCCAGTGTTTCATCACCTTTTCTTTCTATGTCGGGTACCGAGTTTCCGGAAAATACCAGCACGATATCATCAGCAAATGCTTGGCAGTATACGCCTCTCTCGCCCAGTTCGTCCAGCAAAGGGTCTAGCAGGACGTTCCACATGGTTGGACCCCCAATAGAGCCCTGAATGCAGCCCTTAGTCGTGGTTTTAGTAAACTCATGACCACCATAGCGAACACACACCTGCCTGTCAACGAGGTAGTCCGCCATCAAAGTCCGCAAGTTTCTTGGGCATCTCTTCTCCTGCAATCTACATTTGATGGCTGGCCACCAAGCGCTGTCGAAGGCTCCCTCTATATCTAGCGATATTACGATATTGATGAGTTTTTTGCTCAAGTTGCCTTTAATGTGTTGGAGCAAGTCGTATAGGGCATCCTCTGTGCATCGCTGGGGTACAAAACCGTACTGTCGGGGATTCGCTTGGGGTAGGAGGTGCCATCTGATCCTGCGAACCACCAGTTTTTCCAGGATCTTACCTAGTATGGATAAAAGACCAATTGGCCGGTAGGATTTGGCATAGGTGTAGTCATCCTTACCGGGCTTTCTGAGTATCACGACTGAGGCCATCTTCCAGGGCTTCGGAAAACAGGACAGCTCCAGGCAGCGATTTGCTATTGCTAGGAAGATTTCTGGATTCACAGCTATCGCTTCCGCGCAGATATCGGCTGTGAACCCGTCCGGACCCGGGGCCTTCTTTGGGTTGAAGGTTTTGACCACTCCTTTTAGTTCCTCCACCGTAAAAGGCGGGTCTTGTGGTACCCCCGGTTCTTGAACTTCCTGTGCCTCCGCTCTTTGGCGCGTCAATTGGTGAACTTCGTCGTCGTCAGAAAACTGGTCATCAGGAAAGAACACTTTCGTCAGGTGCCTTACAGAATTCTCCATACTTAGAACGACTCCATCGCTCATTAAAGGCTGGTCTTCATACTGCTTGGAGGTGTTACGGATGACTCTATAGACACCATCCCACATGCTCTCCCTATCCTGCTTCTCGCAGAACTTCTTCCAGCACTGTACTATAGCCTGTCTAGCTTCCTCCTCGAAGTCCTCCTTTGCAGCGAGGTAGTGTCTGACCACGTATGGACGGCGCCTAGGTGCTGCGGACGATATCCTCCTTTTCTTAGTAACCATGACAGTTTTTAACTTCGCCAGCCTTTCGCTCCACCAAGGCAGCTTCACCTTTGTAATCGTCTTCCTCAATGGGATGGTTTGCTCACATGCGTCACCTATGCTATTTATATATTTATTTATGTGTTCTTCCAATTTTTCTTTTGTATCAGATTCCTGTATAACGTTGGCCTTTAATTTTTCTTTTGCTAAATTTTGTTTAAGTATGTGCCTGAACTCTATCCATTTTGCTTTATTGGTGTTATACTTTCTTGTTGTGTTCTTTTTTCTTATGGTTACAGGTTTCTCCATCCTGATGGTAAAGACGATCGCATTGTGATCCGAGCTTGTGATGCCCTGGTCAACCCCCCAGCCATGAACGGCTCCCAGCATGTTTGTTGTGCATGCCGTTATATCCACGTGGCTTTGGAACAATTTCTCTCCTCGATACGTGTAGAATGTTGGCGTTCGCCCCTCATTCAAGACTTCCATCCTCAGCTCTTCCAGTGCCCCGACAACCGCTTCTCCTCTGTGATTCTCTTCGACACTCCCCCACCAGGTGCTCCAGGCGTTGGAGTCACCTCCCACAAGGATCTTTTCCAGCTGGAGCTTTTCGCACACTTCTTTTAACTTTTCAAGATCCTGTTCAATTGGTTGATCTTCCTCAAGATAGATCGAAATTATTCCAATTGACCCGTCCGAGGTTTTGAGAGTCGCGATGGCCATATTCTCTGTGGTTAGTAGGGGGTGCTCTACAACATCGATGTCCTGATCGAAGATTATGATCGCCGCCTTGACCGGTTTTTGCCTGTTGTGGGAGCGCTGTACCACACGTGTCCCCTGATACTGTTTAAGGATACCAGCAGCTCCAATGTATGGCTCCTGGACGAGCGCGAATGAGGTCCTGCGTTTACCAGCTTCTACGTGGAGTTCATGCGTTGCCAGCTGCTTACGCTGTAAATTTGCCTGGATCACTCCGTAGCCGATGGGAGAGTCCTCCTGTGTTAGTGTTGCGCCCAGTTTGTCAGTCAAATTTACCAGTGGCTGGCCCTTAGCAGTATGCCACGGTCGACCTAGCAAGTGCATCCCACCTCCTGCGGATCGGGCACACGCTGTCAAACGCATCGTGATCGTGCGTTTCAAGTTTTGCTGTGAGACAATTTTTGCACATAGGTGGCTCATTTGAGGCCCGTAAATTGCATTCCGCTCGCAGATGTGGTCCACCACAATGCGAACAGATGTCCACATCGTCCGTGCATTGCCTACGCCCATGCCCAAATCGAAGACAACGGGAACACTGAATCAATGGGGTCTGATCAAAAACCTTCACCCTCTGCATGTCAATGTGTATGCGACCCGCTTCCGTCAAACGTTGCCACACCTGCGGGGAGACCTGCATTACAACGTGGCACTCCAGCGGGTTCCTTGCCTTTTTCCGATACTTCACGGCGATCTTACATTCCTCATCAGCTATGCCTCCCAGTAGATGGTCATTCTGGTTTCTCACTGCTTTGGCAATTGTCTCATCCGTGTTATATGCCAGAACATTCATTGCGATCAACAGCGGGTGCTTGTTAATGGTTGGGTCCACATTGAGAGGTTAGGTTAGGTTAGGTTAGGTTAGGTTAGGTTAGGTTAGGTTAGGTTAGGTTAGGTTAGGTTAGGTTAGGTTAGGTTAGGTTAGGTTAGGTTAGGTTAGGTTAGGTTAGGTTAGGTTAGGTTAGGTTAGGTTAGGTTAGGTTAGGTTAGGTTAGGTTAGGTTAGGTTAGGTTAGGTTAGGTTAGGTTAGGTTAGGTTAGGTTAGGTTAGGTTAGGTTAGGTTAGGTTAGGTTAGGTTAGGTTAGGTTAGGTTAGGTTAGGTTAGGTTAGGTTAGGTTAGGTTAGGTTAGGTTAGGTTAGGTTAGGTTAGGTTAGGTTAGGTTAGGTTAGGTTAGGTTAGGTTAGGTTAGGTTAGGTTAGGTTAGGTTAGGTTAGGTTAGGTTAGGTTAGGTTAGGTTAGGTTAGGTTAGGTTAGGTTAGGTTAGGTTAGGTTAGGTTAGGTTAGGTTAGGTTAGGTTAGGTTAGGTTAGGTTAGGTTAGGTTAGGTTAGGTTAGGTTAGGTTAGGTTAGGTTAGGTTAGGTTAGGTTAGGTTAGGTTAGGTTAGGTTAGGTTAGGTTAGGTTAGGTTAGGTTAGGTTAGGTTAGGTTAGGTTAGGTTAGGTTAGGTTAGGTTTTTTTTTTTTTTTTTTTTTTTTTTTTTTTCTGGACACACGGTGAAAATCCTCATGGACGCCAGGGAAGGGAGGCCCTGGCAGTGTCGGACTCTTACCGACTAAAAACACCGTATGCCCACTTTCTTTTTTTTTCCACCTCGTGGTTGAGGTGCCTTTATACATCGTTTATTTATATATATATTTTTTTTTTTTTTTTTTTTTTTGGCTTTAAACTTAGTATGAACAAAATTAACTTAATCCTAAAATATTTACATTTTTGACGTTAAGTTGCGTCTATTTAATTTACTCATCAACATAATACAATGACATTGACATTAGCAATAACATAAATATCATTTCAATAAATAAATACTCAAAATAATTAATTCACAATTCATTCAATAATTAATTAATAATTACTTGGATCGGTGCCCGGATAGAACCTATTTATTTCTTATATTGCATAACCGCACGATCTCCCTCATGAATGCCGCCAGGACTGGGCGCGTTGTTTTGTCCTGTAGGAGGTTTGGTAGGTTCGACTTAGTTATTTGGCCGCCCATGACCATCTCGGCCTCGAACCTTCTCCTCCCATACAACGGACACTCTATGAAAATGTGCAGCGGGTCCTCATCCGCATCACCACAGGGGCATGTGGGACTGTCCTTCAGTTTGAACCTATGTAGGTACTGAAGGAACCCGCCATGCCCCGAGAGCGCTTGGGTGAGGAAATTGTCGAGCTGCACATGGAGCATCGTGCGGTGTGCTTGGGTGACATCTGGGAGGATCGCTTTTGTGACTGAAGCGGTGTCTCCGGATTCGTACCGGCTCTGCCATTCGGCAATGGACTCCTGCCGTATCGTTCTTTTAGCGAACGATACTGGGTACCGGTCGTAGTCGGCACGCGTTTTTTTGTGGGCCGCACGTTTTGCGAGCTCGTCTGCTCGCTCGTTGCCGGGCGTCCCCACGTGCGCCCGTACCCAGAACAGCCGCAGCTCACCACCCACTGCCCTCAACTCTGTGGCAGCGCGACGCGTTGCAAGCGCCAGCGGGTGGGTCACTCGACCGCTCGACAGGAGTTCCAGAGACGACCGCGAGTCACTGAATATGTTAATGACGGACTCTTTGCGATCTCGAGCCCGTTCCACTGCCATTTTGATTGCGTACATTTCCGCCTGGAAAACTGTACAGAATGGTTCCAGGCGGAATGTTCTAAAGGCCGCTTCCACCCCATCCTTCCACCAGGTGAAAGCGGCCCCCACCCCGCCCCCAATCTTACTGCCGTCAGTGTAGACTTGGGGGCCGACGATGTTAAGGTGGTCGACAGTGGTGGGCGCAAAATCTTCCAGGCACTCGAATGTCAGTGGTTCGTCTCGCGCTGGATGTGGTGCCTCCGCAAAGGGAGCGCGTTCCTCTATTTTCCTATCTGACGGGATGTCGCCCATTGGCCCGCCCCTCTTTGCCTTGTAAAGTTTAACTTGTTCTTTAATTCTGATATCAAGGGGGAGCAGGCCAGCCAGTACCAGTGCTGCATTTAGGGAAATGGTCCTATAACCCTTCACTATCTTCTGGAGGAACCCCCGCTGCACAGAATTGAGCACTTTTTGCGTCATTTGTTTGTCAGCGGCGGTTCCCCAGACACTTGCCGCGTAAAGGATTACAGGCTCCACTACCGCGACGTAGATTGTCCTGACCACCTCCGGATTCAGCCCCCACGTGGTTTTTGCGGCGCAGGCAAGCTGTCTATATATGTTGGTCGCCTTTTTGCATACGGCTACCACGTGGGAGCCGAACGTAAGTTTACGGTCGATGATGACTCCCAGAAGCTTTATCTCCTCCACCAGTGCAATCGGTACGCCGCCCATCTGGATGTGGGGGTCGTCATACTTGAGCTTTTTTGTGACGACCATTGCACTGGTTTTATGGGGGGCGAATTTAAGTTTGTTTCTAACCCCCCAGGAGAAGACTGCCGCCAGGACTCTGTTAGCTTCAGCCTCCAGGG
The DNA here is from genome assembly GCA_949825045.1 of Argyresthia goedartella. Classification (NCBI taxonomy): domain Eukaryota; kingdom Metazoa; phylum Arthropoda; class Insecta; order Lepidoptera; family Argyresthiidae; genus Argyresthia; species Argyresthia goedartella. Next base: position 36,199,973 of record OX463821.1, read on the forward strand.
CCACCACCGACTTTCCGGAGAATATCAGGACCACGTCATCTGCAAAGGCCTGGCTATAGACTTGGAGGGTGTCCATCTCATTGAGGAGGGGATTGAGCACCACATTCCACAGGGTGGGTCCAGCTATGGAACCCTGGACACAACCCTTTGTGGTGCTTTTTTCCGCCTCCCCTCCAGCATACTTGATTTTCACCCTCCTTTCCCTAAAATAGTCTTCTATAATGTTATATAAGTTATCCGGGCACCCCAATTCCAATAGTTGTAGTTTAATAGCCGGCCACCAGGCGTTGTCGAACGCCCCCTCGATGTCGAGAGACACAACTATAACAATATTCTTTCGTTTGACTTCCGTTGTTATGTGTGTCACCGCATCATAGAGGGCGTCTTCAGTGGATCTTTGTGGCATGAAGCCATACTGCCTAGGATTCAATTTGGGCAGTATATGGTACTGGAGTCGCTTTACTACCATTTTCTCCAGCACTTTGCCCAAGACAGAGAGGAGGCCAATCGGTCGGTATGATTTGGGCTGCGCATAATCATCCTTCCCGGGCTTTCTCAAGACGCAAATGGCCGCCTCTTTCCATGGCCTCGGGAAGCATCCCAGGCTCAGGCATCTGTTCGCCAGAGCCAGGAATACATCCCGGTGCCTCTCGATGGCGGTCACACAAATGTCTGCTGAGAAACCATCTGGGCCCGGGGCCTTTTTTGGGCAAAAGGAACGCACAGCCTTCATCATTTCTGCCTCCTCAAATGGTGGGTCTTGGGCGGCTTCATGATCGCCAGGTGACCGGTCAATAGTTGCCTGCCTTACGAGGAGGTGGTCCTGGTTGTCTGAGGCGTCGTCATCATCCGGGAAGAAAGTGGCCGCCAGGGCTGCAGCCGAGCCTTCGGGGTCGAGGCAGGTCCCGCTCCTGTCTTTGAGCAGCACGTCATCGGGCCTTCGCGTTGTTTTGCGAAGGACCCGATATATACCATCCCAGAGGCTCTCGCGGTCTTGGGCGGCACAGAAGGACTTCCAGCTAGTGATCATCGCTTACCGCCCTGCCGTATCTTCCGCGAGCCTCCAGGTACTGGTCTACGACGTGTGCTCTTCGGTGAGGAGCGGCGTTTCTAATGTGACCCCTTTTTCGACTCACTTCTATTTTGAGTGAGTCTAGCTCAGCCGTCCACCATGGGAACTTCTTTCCCTTTGCTGGAGAAATTTTTGGTATCGACGCCTCGCATGCCTTGGTAATGCTAAGTTCGAGTTTATCAACCAGGTTTCCAACCTCCTCTGCAGTTTGACATTCTGCGATGGAGGATGCGGAGATAAAATGTTCCGACAGTGCACCTGCAAGGACCTCACCAAAGTGCCCCCAATCTCCTTTCTTTGTGTTATACAGGCGGGTGCCCACAGACCTTGGAGGATCCGGCGCATGCCCCAGGAACAGACCGAACGCCACCGCGTTGTGGTCGGAAGAGGTCCAACCACGTTCCACCTCCCAGTTGAATATTTTATCGACTAGGGATGGACTGCATACGGTGACGTCGACTCTGCTCCTGCACCACCGACCGTCGCGAAGGACTTCGAAAGTTGGTATGTCGCCAATGTTGAGCACGTGGAAGTTCATATCATCGAAGAAGGAGCTACAAGCCTCTCCTCGGGCATTTTCTGTCACACTTCCCCACCAGGGGCTCCAGGCATTAAAGTCCCCTCCGACGATGACATTCCTCGTGCCCAAACGCTCACATATAGCCCGAACCACGCGAAGGTCTTCCTCTATGTCCTCGCTGCTACCCTCCAAGTAAACGGACACCACGCCTATTTCTGTATTGCCTATCTTGAACCTTGCCGCAGCCACCGTTTCGGTCATGATGTCCTGGTTCTCAACAACTTGTATCCTACTGTCGAGAACCAGGATGGCTGCCTTGACGGGCTTAGTTCTGGCTCCGGTTTTTTGTAAGACCCGGGAGCCCCTTGGGTACGTTAGTTCGCCCTTGCTTCCCACGTAGGGTTCCTGCAGCAGGGCGAATGCTACCTTTCGTTTTTGGGACTCCACGAGTAACTCCGCCGTGGCCAACTCTGCTCTCTGGAGATTGGCTTGCACCACGGCGAGTTTGACCGAAGCCATGTTTCTCATTTGGCTGCCCTCAGCAGTACGTCACCCTGGATCTCGCGATACTGTCCCACTTCTGGCGGACGGGACAGTTACTACTGAAGGCATTGTGGCAAGGCTCGTTTTTAGTGCACGCACAGTTTATACATTTGGGGGCTTCTTCACGCTTTTTACAATCTTTAATGTGGTGAGGCCCGGCACAGTGTGAGCAGCTATCGGTGTGCTCGTCACAATGTCTCCGCGTATGGCCGTATCCTAAACACCGCAGGCACTGCACCAGCGGTGAGTGGTCGAGCACTCGGAGCCGCTGGATGTTAATATGGACGTGCCCCGCGTGAGTCAGTCGCAGCCACAGTGGTCCTGATACCTCCAGGACGACATGTCGTTGTAGCGGGTTTCTTGCCGCTTTGCGGAACCGCACGGCCACCTTCAGTTGCTCTTCACTGAGTCCATCCACGATGCGACGGTTTTGAGCTACAAGATACTGAATTATGTCTTCATCCTTGCAGTCAGCCATCACATCGCGGATGATTACCAGTGGGTTTCGGGGCCGTACTTCTTCCACTCTGACATTCCCGCCACTTGTGAGCCTTTTTCTCACTTCGTCCACGTCAACCCTTGTCGGACATGTCAGGACCACCTTTTGCCCCTTGGCTTTTCTGGCCCGGTCCACGCAGACTCCTCCTCTCCGGGCGTCCACCGCGCCACTTACCCTCTTCATCACCTCCTCGCTTGTGTCCTGTCCATTTTTCGAAGATATGATGAGAGAGTAGCTAGGTCTTGGCTCGGTTGGAACCTCCCGGTGGATTGCCGTCTTTGCCGCCATCTCGGCGTATGTGGGAGTTACTATGCTCGCGACCGCTGTACAGACCTCTTTAATGAAGTGTTTCTTTTCACTTGGTGACTGTACGGCGGCTTTGAGCTCCTCCATAGTCGAGGCCAGGCCAGCAATAGTCGGCACGTCTTCAGAAGCGACCACTCGGGCACATACGTCGTCCAGCTTCCGGCCCATCTGCTCAAGGCGAGCCGAGAGAGCGCCGAGAGCTGCAGCATCCGTGGATACATTCAGTTGGGCGCTGACGGTTTCCATACGCGAAGCCAATTGTGCAAGAGCCGACGCGTCGCATGCGTTAGGCATCCGCGACTTCCTCTCCGCATCCTCCCGCGTGTGCTTCAACTCCTCCAGCACATCGTGCACCACCAATAGCCTCGTCGCCTTTACCTCCCTTAGCACCTCTCCCTGCACGCACGCTAGCGCAGCGAGTTCGCGCCCCTGCGTTTCTCGCAGCTTCTGCAGACTCGCAGCCCGCGCGGCGTCCTCCACCACCCGAGTGCGCATTGTCGCCGCTCTCTCTCGAAAGTACTTTGTAATGTGGTGTGCGCGAGAATCCGCCAATGACAGTATCATTTCATATAGCGATTGTAGTCCCGCGCACACCGCCTCTTTTATTTCCCTTTTGAGATTACCAGACTTCTCTATCTCAGAGCGTGTCTTCAGGAGAATCTCATTTGCTGCTTTCGGGATATCATTCAGGCAGACCCCCGGGGGCGCCCCGGACCCGCAGTATACGGAGTCCTCGCCAGCGTCACCCGGCGTTGCCTCCCCGACGGCAGACACGTCCGCGCGCACGCTCGCATCCTCGGCCGCACGAAGCTGCGCCCGCACCCGGAGCAGAGCGGCCGACGCGGGCGCACCGCGCGGCGTCGCGACGGGGGTCGAGGTTGCGGGCGCCGGGGCGACCGGCGGCTCCGCACAAGTGCTCGGCTCGGGCGGGGCGCACACGGCGGGCCGCGGTAAGTCAGCGGGCGAACTCTCGGCGGTCCCCAGAGGAGTGCGTGGCACTTGCGGGGTCGAGTCGAGAGATGACGGCGCGGCGGCAGCGATCGCAATCGGGGCCGCAGGAGACTTGGTGAGAGTAGCAGCCGCTTTGCAGGTGGTTGGGGAAGCCGATGGCTCGGATCCACTGGGGCCGGGGTTCGTTGTGGGCTGCTTAACGGCGGCGGCACGGGCGTGTGTGGCACCCTTGGACGTGTTACGCGTTACAGGGGGGGGCAAGGTTGGCTTCTGGCGTTTTGGGCCCGATGGTTCTGTTACTTTTGTACTTGCGATTGCCTTTTTCATTTTGAATCTATTATTTTTACTGGCTGGAGGAGAAGCACAATCTTAGCGGAAGTTCACAATAGAGTTTAAATTAATTAGAATTAAAATGTCAGGGGAATTCAATTGTAATAAAATTCAAATGTCAATGGGATTAAACTAAGATACAAAGGTCACAATAAAATATAAATGAGTCAGAATTAAAATGTCAAGGGGATAAAATTATATTTAAATTAACATGTCAATAGGATTAAAATTAGATACAAAGTTCACAATAAAATAAAAATGAATCAGAATTTAAATGTCAAGGGAATAAAATTGTAATGCAATTCAAATGTAAATAGGATTAATAGTTGAGAAAATAAAAATAAAATAATTTTCAGAATTTTCCTGTAAATGTTTTGTGACACACCTTACACTGAAATGAATTGAATTCGATAAATGCTCTATGACACACCTTACACTATGATGGTGTCCAGGAAATAATGTATGACACACTTAACACTCTTATAGCTAATATTTGTTTGCTGAAGAAGTTGTATGATACACCTCACACTGAAGAGGCTAATTTTAATTATAAAGATAATGGTTTATGACACACTTTACACTAAAGTGTAATATGATGGTTACGCCGAAATCAATTCTATAAATAGTCTAGTACAATAACACAATAATGTTTTCTTGTAAATGTTTTGTGACACACCTTACACTGAAATGAATTGAATTCGATAAATGCTCTATTAAATAAATACAAAAAATAAAATGAATCAGAATTTAAATGTCAAAAGGAATAAAATTGTAATGCAATTCAAGTGTAAA